>OX276336.1:39172438-39217229 GCA_946251815.1 Dasysyrphus albostriatus | reverse complement strand
ATAAAAAAGTGAACACCGAAGGTAAGAAACTAACGCAGGTGATAGGAGAATTAGGGTGGGAAATTTTTAACGGGAATATAGAGGGGGATGAAGAGGGAGAGTTCACGTATACAGGAGGCAGAGGGGAGACAGTAATTGATTATGTACTAGGTGACGAAAGGACGAGAAGAGGAATAGAAAGGATGGAAGTAACAGATAGAGTAGAGTCAGATCATCACCCATTGGTGATCACTATAAAGACAGGAAGAAGGAGAAAGAGGGATAAAGCAAAGGAAGTAAAAAGAATAAAAACGGGAAGATGGTCGGAGGAGATGAAACGGGAATTCGAGAGAAGAATGCGAAGAGTGAGCTTGGAAGAGGGAGCAGAGGATTCAGAAAATCAGATAGGGGAGAGGATTAAGAGAGAGATTGAACAAAGTGAGGAGGTAGGGGGAAGGCAAAGGAAACAGAAAAGGAGAGGATGGTGGGATGAAGAATGTAGGGAGAAAAAAGAAGAAGTAAGAAAGGAGTTAAGGAGGTGGAGGAAGAGTATCGGGACGAAGGAAAAATACAGGGAGCGAAAAAGAGAATATCAAGCGATGATTGAGAGAAAGAAAAGAGAGGAGCAGGATGAGATGATAAGAGAAATTGCAGAGGCCAATACCGAAAACAAAGTGTGGGAAATAATAAATAGAGATAGAAAGAAGAGAAAGACGATGGGGGAAGGGATTGAAGAAGAGGAATGGAAAAAATATTTTATGAGTCTAATTGGAGGGGTGGAAGAAAGAGTGAGAATGGGAGAACAGGTAACGAGAAGAGCGGAAGATGAGACCGAAATTAGTAAGGAGGAGATCAGAAAGGTGGTTAGAAGACTCAAAGAAGGAAAAGCAATGGGAACAGACGGTATACCTAATGAAGCGTGGAGATATGGAGGAGAACAAGCTATAGAGGTAGCATGGGGCATCTGCAGGAAGGTGTGGAGAGGAGATGGATGGCCAGAGGGGTGGAAAGAGGGAGTAATTGCCCCGATAATAAAGAAAGGTGTAGGAACAAAGGTAGAAGAATACAGAGGAGTAACGCTCATGCCATCGCTGTATAAAATATATACGACGGTTTTAGCGAAGAGGTTAGAAGAAGAAGCGGAGGAGAAAGGGATGATACCACCAAATCAAACGGGTTTCAGAAGAGGAGTAGGAACGATAGACAACGTATATGTGCTGAACTATTTGGTGAACAAAGAGGTTGCAGAGGAGAGGGGCAAGCTAGTGGCACTGTTTATAGATTTAAAAGCTGCGTTTGACTCAGTAGACAGGAAAATTATGATGGAGGCGTTGGAGGAAAGAGGAGTGAGAGAAGGGCTCAGGGAAAGAGTAGGGGAGGTCTACGAAGAAACAACGAGTAGAGTGAAATCGGCAGGAGTGATGGGGGAAACATTTTGGACGGGAAAGGGGGTAAGACAGGGGTGTCCGATGAGCCCAATACTGTTTAACTTGTTGACAGCGGATATAGAGGATGAACTGGGTAAAGGGAGCTGGGGAGGGGTAAAAGTGAGAGGAAAAAGAATTTGCTCGCTGGCATACGCAGACGATGTGGTGGTAATGGCGAAAAATGAAGAGGAGATGCAAAGCATGATAAGAAGACTGGAGAAGTACTTTGAGAGGAAAAGACTGGAAGTAAATGTGGGAAAGACGAAAGTGATGAGGTTCAGGAAGGGAGGAGGGAGGAACACAACAGTAGACTGGAGATGGAGAGGAAAGAAGATCGAAGAAGTAAAAGAATTTAAATACCTGGGGTATGTGTTCAAAAAAAATGGAGGGCAGGAAGCACACATAAAGGACAGAATAAAAAAGGCAGCAGTGGCCATGAAGGAAGCATGGGGGATTGGAAGGAGGAAATTCGAGAAGGATTGGGAGAGAAAGATGTGGCTTTTTGACACTCTGGTGTGGACGGTGATGGGATATGGGGCGGAAGTATGGGGATGGGAGGAGAGACAAGAAATGGAAAGGGTGCAAGAGAGGTACCTCAAGTGGACGCTAGGGGTAGAATGGCAAACTCCAGGGTATATGGTAAGAGAGGAAACAAAACGAGATAAGATAATGATTAGAGCACGGAAAAGGGCATGGAATTATGAACAGAAATTAACAGATGGAAAAGGAAGTGACATAGCAAGGGAATGTTTAGAGGAGATGAAAGAGAGACAGAGAGATGAACGGGGAAGAGGGTCACGATGGGAACAAGGGAGAGAAAAAATAAAGGGAAGAGAAGACAGTATGAATGGATACGAAGCAATAGAAAGAAAAGACTGGGGAGAGCAAGAGAAGGAAAGAAGGGAAAGAATAAGAGAATCCAGTTACAACAGGTGGTACAAAGAAATAATGACAGAAGGGATTCCACAATATTTAACAGCGGGTTGGAAGACAGAAAGAACAAGGAGAATTGCAAGAGTCAGGCTAGGGAATGAGGTGAGGGAAAGATGGTACTGGAAACGCGAAGAGGAGAGAATATGCAGAATATGTGAGGGTGAACAAGAGACATGGGAGCATGTATTAGAAAGATGCAGATCTGTCGGAGATGAAAGAAAATCAATAGGGGAAAGGATGAGGGAAATAATGGACGAAACGGGGAAGGGAGAAGAGTGGATAAAGGAACTAGAGGCAGTAAGAAAAGATAAGATGATAGAGAGGGGTGGAGAGGGAGCAGAGTAAGGAAGCGGGAGACTTGTAACCCTTAGGGGAGCCAATACAAATCAATGTAATGTAATGTAATTTAAATTAAAATTAAAATTAAAATTAAAATTAAAATTAAAATTAAAATTAAAATTAAAATTAAAATTAAAATTAAAATTAAAATTAAAATTAAAATTAAAATTAAAATTAAAATTAAAATTAAAATTAAAATTAAAATTAAAATTAAAATTAAAATTAAAATTAAAATTAAAATTAAAATTAAAATTAAAATTAAAATTAAAATTAAAATTAAAATTAAAATTAAAATTAAAATTAAAATTAAAATTAAAATTAAAATTAAAATTAAAATTAAAATTAAAATTAAAATTAAAATTAAAATTAAAATTAAAATTAAAATTAAAATTAAAATTAAAATTAAAATTAAAATTAAAATTAAAATTAAAATTAAAATTAAAATTAAAATTAAAATTAAAATTAAAATTAAAATTAAAATTAAAATTAAAATTAAAATTAAAATTAAAATTAAAATTAAAATTAAAATTAAAATTAAAATTAAAATTAAAATTAAAATTAAAATTAAAATTAAAATTAAAATTAAAATTAAAATTAAAATTAAAATTAAAATTAAAATTAAAATTAAAATTAAAATTAAAATTAAAATTAAAATTAAAATTAAAATTAAAATTAAAATTAAAATTAAAATTAAAATTAAAATTAAAATTAAAATTAAAATTAAAATTAAAATTAAAATTAAAATTAAAATTAAAATTAAAATTAAAATTAAAATTAAAATTAAAATTAAAATTAAATTATGCACTTATTGAATTAATTTAATATATAAAAACTAAAATTTTCAAAATTGGTCAATATGTCTTGAAAAGATTGAAATAAATTACTCTGACTTGATAATACGCTCTTAAGCTGGCAATTTTAAGGTTTTATTATACCTGATCGGTAGATCAGGTTAACGGCTTAGCCTGATCCCCGATTTTAATGTCGTGTTAGATCAACGTTGGCTTCAGGTAAAGTAAACACTGCCTCAAAAAATTTTTTCCTGTAAATCTAGTCAACTTAACGTGGAAATCTAGTTCAAAAACATCAATAAAATGTTTAAATGTTTTAATGTTAATTTAATATGAAGATCTATTTAATCTAACATTATTCAATGTTGAATCAACCCTGTATCCGGTAATTATTAAGTCTTGGATCCATACTTGTAGGTCCCATCTCTAACACTGCCTACCGTCCAATTCATTTTGCACTATTCTCAAAGTATAGACATTTATTACTATTTTATTTTTAAAATACTTCGTGATACTGACTTAGTTTTGAACCTCGCTGCATAAAAAACTTGTACCAAATATCAATAAGTTGAAACTGACCTTGTTTGGATGGCCTGTGTGTGTATGTGGTTTAACACTGGTGTCACGTTGAAATAACCTGGCAGAGTGTTTCGTTAACCATTGCTTGTGAGTGTGTTTCAACGCTGGTAGAGGGCTAGTTTAACAGGCGGCCAGGTTAAATTTAAATAATTTTATTCGGATGGCCTGTGTGAGTGTTTTAAAAGTGGTGTCACGTTAAAATTAACTGGCAGATGAGGTTAAATTCAACAGGTAAACATTGTAAAAATAACCATTTAAAATGTTATTTCAACCTGATTTGTGGTACAAGAGAAATTCATAACATAAAGTGTTAAAAAACCCTGATCTCAGGTAAAATTAGCGCTATATTCTTGTCAAAATTTCTTGTTTACCAGAATTCAGTGTTAAAATAACAGTTCATCTCCTTAAATTAACTTGAATATGGTAATATAGGCCACCAGGTTAATTTAACACTTAATATTCATAGGGTTATTAAAATCAGGTAAATTTCTGAAATGTCTCTAACTTTATATGGGATTATGCACCTTGTAAATTTAATAGGGCCCTGGTTAATTATTTACCGGACTTTTTTCTCTGAGTGCAGATTCTTTTTTTTTTTGTATAGTTTTTTAGCTGTCATGTGAGTTTTCAGGTGAAAATTTTTATCAGAAAAACGTAAACAAACGTAACGAAGAGTCATCTGCATTTACAGAATTTTTATGACAGCTGACCAAACAGACGCCCCGAAAATTCAGATTTCTGGATCCTTGAACGCACGGACTGAAAGGCAATAGATATTATCATGTGGTACAACACTTTCCTTTCCGGAAAGATATCTTCACACCTTACCCATACACACAAGTAACGTTCATTAAATCCTTTCAAGCAGTATACTCGTAGCACATTGGTCAAAAAGTGTTGCAACAATTGGACGCAACCACTCATTACACATGCCCATTTTCCTCTGTTGTCATCTCTTTGATTGTAGTGTAAGCCACTTTGTAACTTTGATACACCTGAAGTGAGTCATAACACCACAATTGATTGGGTAGAATAGAATCTGACAGGAAATCAAGACACACATAAGACCACAATCAATGGGACATTGGTGATCAAAATGTTTTTTTAGACTTTTGTGGACTTATGATTAATCGTATTTTGAAATGGAATGCAATGTGTCAATCTCGAAGTAAGTCCTTGAGTTGCTTAAAAATAAAAAATACACAAGCAAATCGGTATCTTGTTTAAAAATTATTTTCTTTATTTGAAAGTCTAGACTAAAATCCCATTGTATTACAATTTATGTATTTTTTTAAAATTTAAAATCACATCCCTAATCACATTCAACCTCTTCAAAAGGCTCACGCCAAGGATTTGGATTTATATAAATATCCGAAATTGTACCCTTCAAAGTGAGAAAACCTCTATTCAAAGGAACTGGCTTTGGTTTAAGAGGAGCTTCAGCAATCCAATTTTGCCAAGCTCTATTAGCTTGTTGCTTTCGTTTTTCTTCCAATAATTTCTGTTGCTCTCTAACCTTTAATGCTTGCTCTCTTTTTCGACGGTATTCTTCTAATTTTTTTTGCTCCCAAGCTTTTCGATTACTTTCACTATCATCAAGAGTTTGACAAACTTCTCGATATTCTTGCAATTCCGTCTGAATTGATGGTTTTTCTTTTGGTTGGGTTTTTTTAGCTAACCATTCTTGGTATTTCTTTTCAGCAAGTTTTTTCTTTTCTGCAAGTTGCTGTTGACGTATTTCTTCAATTTCTTTTTGTTTTGCTTGTTCATATGACTTAAGTTTTCTACAATCAGTCAAAAAAAAAAAAAAAAACATTAAAAGTTACGTATTTTTTTGGAAAGTTTGTGTTCCTGAGCTCTTAGAGAATTTTCAGAAATGCAATCACATTTTTTTAATTTGTTTTTTACCGAAATCAAAAATCATGTAATCATTTTTTCGAAAACAGAAAAATCTTTTCTGTTAAGGAATTGATTCCTTGCATTCAAAATTTTTAAAAGATCACAGAAAAAGGAAGTAGATTATGTGTATTCAGTCTATGTTTTTTCGATGTTGTGGAACTTACTTTTTACCCGAAAGCCAATTCAAAAATGCATCTGATTGGGATATTTGATTTGCCTCTGAAGTTTTCTGAACAATATAACTAGCATAGGGTGCGCTATCTGTTGATGGCATTGTTTCACCAGATGAGTTCAAATCTAATGGAGGCACTATTAGTGGAAGTTGTACATCATCGCTCAGGCTTTCCATACTCGTATCAATTTTTGCAGTGCAAACAGCAGGATTTATGTATCTAAGAAAAGAATAGACACTTTTTTTTAATTTAAAATTTTTAATTTTCCTTAATTCTTTTACATACCTCGTAAAAATCCCACCTACGCTGGATGTTTGATTGGAAACTGTTGATGTTCTATCACTTACCAAGGCATTACAGTTTTGATAGTACGATCTATCATTTCCTCTACATAATCTTAGCCGATCAATTTCATCACCGTTATCATTAACACTTTTTGAATAAAAAGCCATAATTTTTATAGTATCTTGAAATTATTTTAATATGTATGTGTTTCTGTTTATGTGATGTAAAACTTAAAATTAATAAGATTTTCAATTGAAGTTACAGTAAAAGCTATCTAGTCCAGTCATATTGTATTTTTAATTTGCAAGCTGAGGGGTAGTTTTGATTTTACCCCTCTTTTATGTTTTCGAAGGTGCTGAAATCGAATCTGAGGTTAGCGACTAAAATTTCGTACGCAACATGGAATTAAATACAAAAAAAATATGCAAACATTTAAAGGGTTTTTCACTGGGATAAAGAGGTGCCCGTAGTGTCAAGAATATTGCTGAGGCTTCAGTTGCAGAAAGCCCAACTGTGTCTCTCACACGTCGTTCTCAAGCGTTGGGCATCTCTGTGACGTGGTTGTGGCGAATTTTGCGAAAAGATCTTAGCCTACATCCTTACAAGATTAAATTGACGCAAGAACTGAAGCCGCTTGACCACCAGAAGCCTCGTATGTTCGTGAATTGGGCTGAGCAACAACTTGAAAATGATTCGGATTTTCATCGAAAAATCATCTTCAGCGATGAGGCTCATTTCTGGCTGAATGGCTTCGTCAATAAACAAAATATGCGGTATTGGTCAGGCAGCAATCCAGACGTACTCCATGAGTCATCATTGCATCCCAAAGAAATTACGGTTTGGTGTAGTTTATGGGCCAGCGGCGTCATTGGGCCTTACTTTTTCCGTGATGATTAAGACCGGCACGTTACAGTGAATGGGGATCGCTACCGTTCAATGATAATCGAATATTTTTGGCCCCAATTGGATGATATGGACTTGGAGGACATGTGGTTTCAACAGGTGCCACAAGCCACACAGCGAATGTCACAATCAATTTATTGGAAACCAAGTTTGGAGAACGTGTCATCTCACGAGATGGTCCAGTCGCTTGGCCGCCTCGGTCGAGCGATTTGACGCCGTTAGACTATTTCCTGTAGGACTACGTCAAGTCTATGGTCTATGCCAACAAGCCAGCGACGATTGATGAACTTCGTACCAATATCGAACGTGAAATTGCAGCAGTATCGGCCGATTTATGCTTGAAAACCGTCAAAAATTGGGTTCAGCGTCTGGACTTCTGCAAGCGTTCCCGTGGTGGCCATGCAAAAGAAATCGAATTCCATACAAAATGGCATCAAACGTACTTTCAGAGGAATAAAGAATTTCATTGATATGCAAAACCGTTTTTGTTTTATCCCAATACCGATATAATGTACTCGTAATAAGAAATGATCTTCAATCGTCCATGTCTTCTCCGTTACCATTAGCTGTCTTCTCCGTTACCATCTATCATGTTTTTTTCTGATCGTAAAATGAAATTTGGCACCAAACCGAAGATGGTTTTTCGTATATGATAGCTTTATATAATTGCACAAAAAAAATCAACTTCATATCCTGATAGCTCGCGCACAATTTAAGCTTTTAGCTCAAAGACCGGAAATCTCTAAATCGTACGTGTCTTCTCCGTTAACATCTTTTTCTTTGAATAAACTTACTGAATTTTAATATTTTTTGGTTAAACTTATGTGTCGCGAACTTTGTGATTAATTCTTAAATCCCACTGAGTTTCATGAAAAAATATTACTTTCTTAACAAGAAAAATCTCCATTCAAGCGTACGATTGTCTTCTCCGTTATTTTGGAATGGCTGAAGGGCTAAGGGCCTTTTTGAGCACAAATTGAAACAGGGCCTCCCCACGAGTTTTTTAAACCTTAAGTTTTTACGTATCATTGGTGTGTTTAAGAAAGTTCACGTAGATAAAATATAGATATACATTGGGGTGATTCTTGTACAGATTTGTTCCAAATAAATATTGCTAAAATAAAAAAAAAAAAACAATTTGAATCGAAAGGAAAACAAAAGTCCTAAATATTTCTTACCAATAGCTACTTCAGGGTACCATAAGATTAAAAGTGGTTGAAATAGAGTTACATTCTGGAAAAACCTATAATATTATTTCCTTTAACTTCACACCCACCAAATTCTCAGACCCAATAATAGTCTTCCAAATTCATTACATTAAAATTTCACATACAAAAAAAAAAAATATATATTTAGCTAAAAAACATATGTAAAATCCAACTGAATCATAAAACTTAAGACACAAAACACATTCATGAAAGAAAACACATTTACTCTTAAATATTTCAAATTCCTCAAACTTATACGGCCAACGGCAGAGAATATCTTTTCAAATGTTTATGGTCAAGAAAGTTCTCGTGATATGCCATTCACAAAGTACATATTTGCACACATTATCTCCAGTACGGTGGATTAAATGTGTAGAAGATTCTTTGCCCTTATAAGTTCAGGTCACTATCACTATAGCTATACACCATTAAGAAACCCACAAATGAATCCAATTCAAATGATGATAAAATCCAAGACATTCCCATTCCATTCTCCGGAATGCAGATCCTTTCATTCTATCACATGAATACTTTTGAAGAAAATTTCCTCTTATTTTTTTTTGTTTTGTTTTTCTGAATTTCTTGAAGTAAATTTTCTAATGGAATTTTCCTAGCATAGCTGAATGAATATCCTATGATGTGGTTCCTATGGTCTTTTATCTTTATGTCCATCTCTAGGAATCTCATAATATTGAAAATTAAATAAATACATGGAAACATATATATTAACTATGTTTATACATAATGTTTGTAAAGATTTTTCATATGAATCATGATGATTTCAGAAAGACAAATTAAAATTGCAGGCCCTCATCTAGATGTAAATATAGAAAATATATTAAAAATATACAATTAGACTAATTGCACTGGTGAATATGAAAATTATGAACCAATTTCTGTTTTTTAAACCTGATTTCAGGTTAAATCAACAGGTAATATATGAATGACATCATGTTAATTTAACGCTGCCCTCCAAATATTAAAACTGTAAAATTTACCTGAAAGCCTTGGTAGTTTAACTTGTAAATCTAGTTAACTTTACATGAAAATCTAGTTAAAAAACATGAAATAAATATTTAATGTCTTGTTAATTTAACATGAAGATCTAGTTAATTTAACATGATCAATATTGAATCAACCCTGTGTCGGGTAGTTATTATGCCTTGGATACATGCATCTAGGTCCCATCTCTATTGCTGCTTACTGTCCAATTAATTTTACCTGTATGTTTGTGTGTTTTAACTCACGTTGAAATTGACAGAGTGTTTCTTTAATATGGAGCCAGGTTAAATTCAACAGGTAAACATTGTAAAAATAACCATATAAAACGTTACTTTAAACTTATTTGAGATAAAATAGAAATTAATAACATACCGTGTTAAAAAAACACGATCTCAGTAAGTTTTATTTTATTCTTGTCAAAATTGATTGTTTTTAACAGTATATAGTGTTAAAATAACAGGTCATCTCTTAAATCAACTTGAATGTGGTAATATAGGCCACCAGGCTCATTTATAAAGTTATTAAAATCAGTTAAATTTCTAAAATGTCAGTAACTTTATATGGGATTATGCAACTTGTAAAATTAATAGGGCCAAGTTAATTATTTACCTGATTATTTCTCTAAGTGTTGGCCATTGTTCATAATGGACCTAATGAAGAGCCAGCTAAGATCGATAAGAAAAGGAAGATGACTTACTTACTTGCATGGTGTGACGGCGCCTTAATACTATCAGATATTACAAAGGAATACCAAACGTTCGTGAAGTTAGCAGAACAGTTTAAGCTAGACCAATGGAACCACGGCAGGAATAAGCATTTTTTTGCATTTCTATTCCGGATTTTGCAGTTCACTAAATATGTAGTGGGTGTAAGTGTAACCCACTGCATTGCTAACTTTACTGTAAAGTTAGCTGTGCATGTCCTTTTCTCTTAAACTGGGCTAGTTTTGTGAATGAATCTGAAATAAGGCTCAGAATCAAGAAAAGGATAACCCCAAATTTTGAAGTACTTACATACAAAAAATTTCATACTGCTCTGCTAACTTTACTGTGAAGTTAGTAGACATTCGTTTTCTCAATAATGGAGCTTGCTAGAAAATTGCAGTCAGGCTCCAGAATGGCAGTTTAATTTATATTTAAAGAAAAATTAAGGTCCAAATTTTAAAGTCCTTATTTGAAAAAAAAATGTAATTAATTAATTTTTCACTGTTATCTTCACTGTGAAGAAAATTGCAGTTACAACCTGAATTTGCAGTGTTTTGGAGTTGGAGTTGGAGATGGAGTTGGAGTTGGAGTTGGTGTTGGAGTTGGAGTTGGAGTTGGAGTTGGAGTTGGAGTTGGAGTTGGAGTTGGAGTTGCAGTTGGAGTTGGAGTTGGAGTTGGAGTTGGAGTTGGAGTTGGAGTTGGAGTTGGAGTTGGAGTTGGAGTTGGAGTAGGAGTTGGAATTGGAGTTGGCGTTGGAGTTGGAGTTGGTAAAACACAACTAACATATATACATTTTTTAGCCCCGATCTTTAATAAAAACTGAAACATCATAATATATTGCATTTTGCTATTGAAATAATTTAACTAATTGGCTGTGGGGGGCTTTAGCCCCTATTGACCCCCCCCTGGATCCATCACTGCCTATACGCTAGCGTTCATCTGTTCACTTTATTCATTCTAGTAACACCATAATTTATTCATAGCATTTCCAATGTTAAAATTTTTTTTGAGGCCTATTTAGTGAAATATTAGCAAGCAAAGTGACTTTCGCAGATTTTCACGATTTTCTGCCTCAATCCGATAAATGCGAATATCTAAAGAACCGAGCTTTCAAAATTGTTACGGCTTTCAGTTCTGAATAGGAAATTAAAACACCTTTCCAAAATTGCTAAAAACGTTACAGTTTTATCACAAAATTTTTTCATGGATTTTGGAAAAAATCATGGGCTAACCCCTTGCCTTTTTTCAAAAAGAAAAACTACTTTTTTTTCAAAGTTAATGAAATAAATCGAGCCGTACCTTACTGGAAAGGTCTATTTAAACCAAATCGATTTTGGATAAAATCATGGGCTAACCCCTTGCTTTTTTCAAAAAATAATAAAACTACTTTTTTTCAAAGTTAATGTAATAAATCGTGCTGCACTTTACTGGAAAGGTCTATTTATACCAAATCGACGCATCGAAGCTAATTTTGTTTTCGAGGTCGATTAAGTAAAATATTAGCATCCAAAGTGACTTTCCCAGATTTTCACGATTTTCTGCCTCAATCCGTTAAATGCGAATATCTAAAGAACCGAGCTTTCAAAATTGTTACGGCTTTCAGTTCTGAATAGGAAATTAAAACACCTTTTCAAAATTGCTAAGAACGTTAAAATTTTGTCACAACATTTTTTCATGGATTTTGGATAAAATCATGGGCTAGCCCCTTGCCTTTTTTCAAAAAGAAAAACTACTTTTTTTTCAAAGTCAATGAAATAAATCGAGCCGTACCTTACTGGAAAGGTCTATTTAAACCAAATCGACGCATCGAAGCTAATTTTGTTTTCGAGGTCTATTAAGTAAAATATTAGCATCCAAAGTGACTTTCCCAGATTTTCACGATTTTCTGCCTCAATCCGTTAAATGCGAATATCTAAAGAACCGAGCTTTCAAAATTGTTACGGCTTTCAGTTCTGAATAGGAAATTAAAACACCTTTTCAAAATTGCTAAGAACGTTAAAATTTTGTCAAAAAATTTTTGCATGGATTTTGAAAAAAAAATAAATCATGGGCTAACCCCTTGCTTTTTTTCAAAAAATAATAAAACTACTTTTTTTCAAAGTTAATGAAATAAATCGAGCCATACCTTACTGGAAAGGTCTATTAAAACCAAATCGACGCATCGAAGCTTATTTTGTTTTCGAGGTCTATTAAGTAAAATATTAGCATCCAAAGTGACTTTCCCATATTTTAACGATTTTCTGCCTCAATCCGTTAAATGCGAATATCTAAAGAACCAAGCTTTCAAAAGTGTTACGGCTTTCAGTTCTGAATAGGAAATTAAAACACCTTTTCAAAATTGCTAAAAACGTTAAAATTTTGTCAAAAAATTTTTGCATGGATTTTGGATAAAATCATGGGCTAACCCCTTGCTTTTTTTCGAAAAAAACTACTTTTTTTCAAAGTTAATGAAATAAATCGAGCCGTACCTTACTGGAAAGGTCTATTAAAACCAAATCGACGCATCGAGGCTAATTTTGTTTTCGAGGTCTATTAAGTAAAATATTAGCATCCAAAGTGACTTTCCCATATTTTAACGATTTTCTGCCTCAATCCGTTAAATGCGAATATCTAAAGAACCGAGCTTTCAAAAGTGTTACGGCTTTCAGTTCTGAATAGGAAATTAAAACACCTTTTCAAAATTGCTAAAAACGTTAAAATTTTGTCACAACATTTTTTCATGGATTTTGGATAAAATCATGGGCTAACCCCTTGCTTTTTTCAAAAAATAATAAAACTACTTTTTTTCAAAGTTAATGTAATAAATCGTGCTGCACTTTACTGGAAAGGTCTATTTATACCAAATCGACGCATCGAAGCTAATTTTGTTTTCGAGGTCTATTAAGTAAAATATTAGCATCCAAAGTGACTTTCCCAGATTTTCACGATTTTCTGCCTCAATCCGTTAAATGCGAAAATCTAAAGAACCGAGCTTTCAAAATTGTTACGGATTTCAGTTCTGAATAGGGAATTAAAACACCTTTCCAAAATTGCTAAAAACGTTAAAATTTTGTCAAAAAAATGTTTGCATGGATTTTGGATAAAATCATGGGCTAACCCCCTTGCTTTTTTTCAAAAAATAATAAAACTACTTTTTTTCAAAGTTAATGAAATAAATCGAGCCGTACCTTACTGGAAAGGTCTATTAAAACCAAATCGACGCATCGAAGCTAATTTTGTTTTCGAGGTCCCTTAAGTAAAATATTAGCATCCAAAGTGACTTTCCCAGATTTCAAGGATTTTCTGCCTCCAACAACCTACCACAATGTCTTTTAATGGCGATATTTCCAAAACAAAGACTTCAAAATTATTTTGGCTTTCAGTGTTGACAAGAAAATTAACTCACATTTCTCAAAACGTGAAACACAATTTTTTTGACGTCTATTTAAGCATCCAAAGTGACTTTACCAGATCTTAGCCATTTTTTGCCTCCAACTACCTACCTTAATGTCTTTGGATGGTGATATTTACAAAACAAAACCATTAAAATTGTTGCGGTTTTCAATGCTGAGTAGAAAATTGACTCAAGCTTTCCAAAAACATCAGAACAAAATTTTTCGAGGTCTATTTAGTTTTGTTTAGTTGCGCTTCCATCCCATTTCACGGCAAAAGAGTTTTTCTATTTTACAACTCTCAACCATTCCTGTGTGCGTGTCATTGGTAGCAATGGAGGGGACCTACAATTTTTTGCCGAGTCCAAACGGCTAAATGAAAAGCACTTATTCATGGCAAGTAGCTATACTCTTGGAGGTTTTGTCAGTTCCTCGCAAGAGGCAGTACCTCGGGTAAAAACATTTCTGTGTTTTGGTGGCAGCGGCTGGGAGTCGAACCCACCCCTTCGGCATGACAGTCCAACGCACTAACCACCACGCCACGAGGTACTACTCTTCGATTAGTTTTCGTTAACTTTTGCCGTTGGACGAGAGAGCTCTCGCCAACTGATCTTTCGTAAGTGGACGTATACAAAATAAGAATGGTGGAAGCAAACTAAAACTAATTTGTTGCTTGGTGCAGAGTTTTCAGCATTTTTATTTTCTGTTTGATGTATGAGTTAAGATAAACCTTTTTTTTTTTTTTTAAATTTATTTTCGTGGTTTTGCAAAATAAATAATTAAAAGCCTATTACTCTCTGCAGTGAATAAGTAAAAGAAAATTAACATTGAACAAATGAATTAAATAATTTTTGTCACTTTCTACCACTTGTGCATTATGGGTCACTTGTAGAATTTTCGTGAAGTTTCGGAAAGCTACTTTTCGGTCGGTTTTGACATAAGCTTCCGAAAGCTACCGCCTTTTCCAGTTCTTCCTTAATTCTTTAGCTACTTCACAGCACTTATAGTTTGCCGGGTGATTTCCATTACAATTAATGCACATGTGTCGGTGGACTTTCACTTTTCCCGTTGCAGTCAACGGTTAGGTGTTTTCAAGCGCATTTTACACACCTTTGCTCTTTTTTGCAATAAGTCTGGGTGTGATTGAATTCTTGGCAGCTTTTACACTGAGGAATTCACCTTTTCTGCTGCTCTTTCTTAGATGTTCGAACTACGATATTTGAAATTGTTTTGATTTCATAAATTTCATCTAGTTTCTCAGTCTTATTGAACGAAAGTATAAATACCACTGTCGCTTCACCCCCTTTCTAAGATTTTGAGGTTGCACTCTTTAAGATCACTAAATATATCGTCTTTTGAACCTGATGCGTGGGGTACGCCATTCTACTTTTTCTTCGAATGGTTTTCGTGACAGAAGACAATTACTTTTGGGGTCTTTTACACAAACTTTCCATTTGTTGTTATTAAGTGAAATAATTTTAAAAGCCGATGGTATAACATTTATCGGTGGCGGGGGCCATTCCTTTGATATTCTTATTTCAAAAAACCAGACTGCCTCAGGTGAAGAGCCACTTTACGCTTTTAACATAATCTTTTCTTTGAAGACTTCTCCGTTTCACGTGTTAGCTCTTCTTCGTCCGTTTCCTGGCAAGATAGGTTTTGAGTTTATTCAAGGATTTTTGCTTTTCAATATCTCATTTTCTTTTCGAAGAAAATCGACGATATTTACTGCTGTCAGCTACATGTTTATTGTTCATGCATGATTTCCATGAAATATTTATAGCACTTTTGGCTTTTATAAGCTTTTCTTTTGAATGTCTTTCCATACTCATATCTTTGGTCAGATAAACTCTAAGATATTTGTTTTCTTTGACAACTTCGATAATATCACCGTTGTAATACCATTTTTCACTGGCACAGGCTCTACCCCCATTTTTTTTTTACGATCATCACCTTTGATTTTTCCAGATTAACCACCAGACTCCATAAGACACAATATTCATGCGGTTTATTTATCATCAATTGTAGAGCTCCAGCTGAGTAAGCCATCAGTGCTACGTCATCCGCAAACAAAATTGCTTTAATTTGGATTCCTCCGTATTCAATACCTCCTGGCAAAAAGTCGATAAGATCTTCCAAAAAGAGAGCAAATAAACTTGGACTGAGCGTGCACCCCTGTCTTACACCATTTTGTATTAAGTTAAAAGGAGCTAGAATCTATTTGGAAAATCTAACATTGGAATCATTTGATTTAAGCAGAAAACATCTTCGACCCAAACACCAATATATTTTAAAATATTAATATTATTCTATTTGAAACAACATCAAATGAAGTTAATTAAAACAAACAGAAATATCTTTATGTTAAATTAAAGGCATATTAAATTTGAACAGAATCATGTTCAAATCATTTCAACGATGAATTAATACGATTCTATATAAATTAAATAGAAATCGATTCCATGCCAAATCATATGTGTTTGAGTTTAATTTAAATATGAATGAGTTCAATTTTTTTCTCAGTGTACATAATAACGGGTGATTTTTTAAGAGGTTTAGAACTTTAAAAAAAAAAAAACACAAAAAATTCGAAAAAATGAATGAAATATTTATTTGAATCGATAGTTTGAACCTTGCAATTTAATGTTTAAAGATAATTTCATGCAAATGTTGACCGCGGCTGCGTCGCAGGTAGCCCATCCGCTGAGTCCAATTTTGGCATACTCTTTCACACATATCGGCCGGTATCTCACGAATGAATGCATGGATGTTGGCGTCCAGTGCGTCAATCGAAGCGGGCTTGTCCCTATAGACATTAGCCTTGACATACCCCCACAAAAAATAATCTAATGGTGTCAAATCGCACGATCTAGGCGGCCAATTGACCGGCCCGAAACGTGAAATTATCTGTTCACCAAACTCGCCTCGCAATTGCGCCATTGTTTCGCGTGCTGTGTGGCATGTGGCACCGTCTTGTTGAAACCACATATCATGCAAGTCAAGAACTTCCATTTCGGGCAAAAAAAAGTTTGTTATCATCGCTCGTTAGCGTTCACCATTGACAGTAACGCTGCGATTCGCATCATCTTTGAAGAAATATGGCCCAATAATGCCGCCGGCCCATAAACCGCACCAAACAGTGGCTTTTTCGGGATGTATTGGTAGCTGTTGCAATGCTTCTGGCTGATTTTCACTCCAAATGCGGCAGTTATGCTTATTTACGTACCCATTCAACCAAAAATGAGCCTCATCGCTGAACACAATTTTTCGATAAAAAAGCGGATCCTCGGCCAGCTTTCCAAGAGCCCATTCACCAAAAATTCGGCGTTGTGGTAGGTCGGCTGGCTTTAGTTCTTGCACCAGCTGTATCTTAAAAGGCTTTACGCCCAAATCCTTCCGCAAAATTTTCCACGTAGTGCTGTAACAAAGGCCTAACTGCTGGGAAAGGCGCCGAATCGACATTTCGCGGTCTTCTGTCACACTAGCTGATACGGCCGCAATATTTTCTTCACTACACACAGTTCGTAAACGTGTTGGTAGTTTAATGTCCAACAAAGTAAATTTGGTGCGAAATTTGGTCACAATCTTCCGAATAGACTGCTCAGAAGGTCGAGAATGCCGACCATAAAATGGAAGCAGCGCGCGATGAACATTTCGAACCGAGCACGAGTTTTGATAGTAAAATTCAATAATTTGCAAGCGTTGTTCATTTGTAAGACGAATCATGGTTAAATTGCCAACCAAACTGAAGCTGTTTGACAGTGACACAAGGTACTAAACACACGTCAGCTGTCAAAACCAGTGTTGCCAAAACCAAACCAGCTAAAAAATCACCCGTTATATAGGAAGAAAGAAGTCATCGGGGTCTTGCCTCGAGGAGTTTTGATTGATAGGTTCTTGCACATGACAGGAGATGAACTCGGAGGATTCTTCTCTGCGTCGCTAAAAGGATTAGGTATCCATTAGAATGTTCACTCTTAAGCGACGAAATATCTGTTCCCTTTTGTGGGAGGATGAAAATATCCAATATGCACTTCTATTGTGAAACTGTAAGAAAAACCCCATTGTCATGGGGTGCATATTATTTTCACTGTGCAAGTATTATCTTAAGTGAAACCTTTAAATAAGCCTTACAATAATTATGTTTCCAGGAAGTATCGATTCCATTAACAATACCTACCTTATAACCCATAATTAAGGCACAAAAAACACTAAAATTATACCCACTTTTCAACGTAGAAGTGTTGTAAATAGATGAGAACCAGCACCCTTTTCCGATCCTCATTACTTATGCACGAGGTCAAAGATCCCTTCCATCATGTAGGTTAGGTAGAATATACCTACATGGAAAGGCGGGCACTTAATGTGTTATTTATGTATGGTGCTACTACCTTAAAAAACAATACCAACATGAATTTTATCTGAAAATTTAATGCATTGTCGTTGCTCTAAAGCTAATCTATAATACCGTCCATGATGGAAGCCGGTTGATAAACCCATTTACTCATGTTATAATGTCTTCTCAGGATATGAAGCTCCCGGTTTTGGTTCTTGACAATTTTCCAATGTCCAGCTTTATGCTTCACATGAAGCATACAATACAAAATGTACGAAATTCATTTCAATTATTATCACGTGACATTAAAGGAGCATTAATGAAGGCAAATGTAAATAAATTCTACTCTTGGGTCATATTTACTTGGGCCAAGTTTGTAAATATTTACGAATCCCAAACCTTACTTGGTTGAGAGAGAGAGTGTGTATCACATTTTTGTTCTACCAAATGTGGGGGTTGTGGCAATATATACCTATCTAACCTACCGAAGAGGACCATGTGTGTGACTTAACTGTGCTTTTTTTCTAAATGAATATAAGGGATCTGAAAATGGTGAGTCTTATCTTTAAGCTTTTTAAAATGTGTAAACTGTTGATTTAGGTTTTTGATTGTAAATTGCTTAAAATTTAATTAACTTATGTACTTCTCTTCTTGTTATTGAAAATAAAATTTCTTAAATTCAACCGAGATGTTATTAAATTTTGTTTAAAATTTTAAAAGATTGATATATAATAACTTTAATACAACTAAAAGAAGTAGCAGTTTGAAGTTTAGGGAAAAACGGTTTGACGAAGAGCTGGCCCAAGCAAGGAAAAAGTCTTTTGTGTGGCTAAGAATGCTTCGCAAAAATTCACATGATTCTTTTCTAAAACAAAAAAAAGTTCAGTCAAACAGCGAATACAAGAACATGTGGAAATCTAAACGTCGAGCTTTCGCTGAAAACATCGCAAATAGAATCTCCGGTTGTAGAAATTCTTCTGAGTTCTGGAAGTTAGTTCGGGAAATAAATAATAACGAACAATTAATCTCAACAATTTCCATAGAACTCCGGGATTTAAATAAGTATTTTCGAGAAATGTCAAAGAATAAAAACACCAGTTCCTTTCAGTTTGCCATTCCGTTTCAACAAATTGAGTTACTGGACGCACGATTTACAGCTTCTGAAATCCAATTTGCCTTGCAAGATTCGAAAAACAATAAGGCCCCGGGTTCAGATGGAACCCCAATGGAATTTTACAAATATAGTACAGTGGAATTTATTGAACAGCTTACAGACTCATTCTTGGATTCTGGATTGGTTCCAGAATTTTACAACAAGGCAATTCTAAAACCAATTTACAAAAATGGAGACAATACTGATCCCGCAAACTATAGAGGAATTTCACTTCTAAATGTTTCATTGAAGATTCTTACGAAAGTTTTGTATAATCGATTATAACGGGTGATTTTTTAGCTGGTTTGGTTTTGGCAACACTGGTTTTGACAGCTGACGTGTGTTTAGTACCTTGTGTCACTGTCAAACAGCTTCAGTTTGGTTTGCAATTTAACCATGAATCGTCTTACAAATGAACAACGCTTGCAAATTATTAAATTTTACTATCAAAATTCGTGCTCGGTTCGAAATGTTCATCGCGCGCTGCTTCCATTTTATGGTCGGCATTCTCGACCTTCTGAGCAGTCTATTCGCAAGATTGTGACCAAATTTCGCACCAAATTTACTTTGTTGGACATTAAACTACCAACACGTTTACGTACTGTGCGTAGTGAAGAAAATATTGCGGCCGTATCAGCTAGTGTGACAGAAGACCGCGAACTGTCGATTCGGCGCCGTTCCCAGCAGTTAGGCCTTTGTTACAGCACTACGTGGAAAATTTTGCGGAAGGATTTGGGCGTAAAGCCTTTTAAGATACAGCTGGTGCAAGAACTAAAGCCAGCCGACCTACCACAACGCCGAATTTTTGGTGAATGGGCTCTTGGAAAGCTGGCCGAGGATCCGCTTTTTTATCGAAAAATTTTGTTCAGCGATGAGGCTCATTTTTGGTTGAATGGGTACGTAAATAAGCATAATTGCCGCATTTGGAGTGAAGATCAGCCAGAAACATTGCAACAGCTACCAATGCATCCCGGAAAAGCCACTGTTTGGTGCGGTTTATGGGCCGGCGGCATTATTGGGCCATATTTCTTCAAAGATGATGCGAATCGCAGCGTTACTGTCAATGGTGAACGCTACCGAGCGATGATAACAAACTTTTTTTTGCCCGAAATGGAAGTTCTTGACTTGCATGATATGTGGTTTCAACAAGACGGTGCCACATGCCACACAGCACGCGAAACAATGGCGCAATTGCGAGGCGAGTTTGGTGAACAGTTAATTTCACGTTTCGGGCCGGTCAATTGGCCGCCTAGATCGTGGGATTTGACACCATTATATTATTTTTTGTGGGGGTATGTCAAGGCTGATGTCTATAGGGACAAGCCCGCTTCGATTGACGCACTGGAAGCCAACATCCATGCATTCATTCGTGAGATACCGGCCGATATGTGTGAAAGAGTATGCCAAATTGGACCCAGCGGATGGACTACCTGAGACGCAGCCGCGGTCAATATTTGCATGAAATTATCTTTAAACATTAAATTGCAAGGTTCAAACTATCGATTCAAATAAATATTTCATTCATTTTTTTGATTTTTTTGTGTTTTTTTTTTTTTTTAAGTTCTAAGCCTCTTAAAAAATCACCCGTTATAACTGGGTGCAAGAGAACAATCTGTTAAGCGAAAATCAGACAGGATTCCGTAAAAAACTATTCAACGGTGGATCAAATTTATACGCTCACAAATATTGCTGAACTCTGTATCGAAAAAAAACGAAAACTGTATGCATTTTTCATAGACTTCAGGGCAGCCTTTGATACCATAGACAGAAGAGCTCTAATGCTCAAGTTATATAACAAAGGAATGTCTCTCAAACTTTGGGAGAATAATAGAAAGCTTGTATGCTCACACAACGTCAGCTATTTTCAATGGATGTGAAGTCTCTCCATATTTCGAAGTTGAAATCGGCCTAAGACAGGGTTGTAACCTTAGCCCGCTGTTGTTTTCCCTTTATAAAGATGACATTGAGGATGCTTTCCATACTGGTGGAGTAAATATATCCAATACGATGAGAATTAGCCATCTTATGTTTGCTGATGATATTATCGCACTAGCAGAAACAACGCAGGGACTTCAATTGATGATCAACAGGGTGGCTGAGTACAGTGATAGATGGAGGCTACAGATTAACCTTAACAAATCGAAAATTATGATTTTCCGCCAAGCTGGCGGTAGAAATTGTATAAACGAAAAGTGGCAGTTATCAAACCAGGACATCGAGGTTGTTAATGAATACAATTACTTAGGTATGGTTATCACACGAAATCTTAATATAAGAAAACATATGATGGTAAAGCTCGCTAAATCAAAAAGTGCACTGAACGCCACCTGGAGGAGTGTAATGGCACATAAAGATGTAGATTCAGCTTCAAAATATAGAGTGTTTCAAGCAACGGCACAAGCTATTATGTTCTACTCGGCTCAAATCTGGGGTCATAAGGAGTTTGAGGAAGTGGAACAACTTTGGCGATACTTTTTGAAGAGAACATTTAAGCTACCTAGCACAACTCCAATCCACATACTCTTGTTAGAGACTGGTGTTTCTCCCCTGTTTATCTCGACACTCAAAATGCAAGTAGACTATGTTCTTAAAACGCTTGGACTTGATGACAACAGGCTTCCTAAGAAAATCACTATGATGGTTCTAAGGAAACAAAATTCATGGATGGCTGAGTGGAATCGTTTGGCGGACTATTCTAATTTCTCGCTTGAGCTTCAAGACAACAACTGGGACTCATGGAAAACTGAACTATATGGTCTCATAGCGGCAGTCGACGAGAAAAAAAAGAATGGATTTCGAAGAAAAGTCCAGAAATTCAAGTCAAAGACTCATTTATTCTCAGCTGAACCACAACTTGAGCAACAACAACTATTTCAGTCCTACCTATAAAACAGTCTTAATTACAACTGTGTTCAAAACGAGAGCAGAGATACTACCTCTCAATTTTATCCCAAATAGAAATGATCTTCCTGAAATTTGTGAACTGTGCAACCTGGGAAAAAAAGAAGATGTGCTACACTTCCTAGGAAGGTGCCCTATTTTGCAGGAAATAAGAAGAAATTTCTACGGAAAAAATCGATTAACAAACCACGAAATGCATATCATACAGGGTGGCGCACCAATTGTGCTACAATAAGAAATTCAAATAACTTTTTTTTTAATCGATGTATTTCATTTTTTTTTTTTATTGGTTAGAAAATCAATTTTATTTTAAATAGTTAGTTGTTTTTAAAGATTATAGACCGCAAATGACTTCCACGTTCTCCCACGCATATGCGGCACCTGATCAAAAAATTATTCATTATTCAGTTAAATTCCTGGGCTTCGTTTTATACACCTCTTGCTTGACATAACCCCATAAAAAGAAGTCTGGTGCAGTCAGGTCAGGTGACCTTGGGGGCCAGCGAAGAGTGGAGTTCCTAGAAATTAATTTGTTTGCGAATTTTTTGTTTAGCTCCGCCATAACTGGTCTGGCTATATGTGCAGTTGCTCCATGTGGCTGAAACCAAACACTGTTGAATGGTATACGTCTTCGGCGCAGTTCTGGGTAAAAAAACTCCTTCAACATCTTTAAATAACGGTCCCCATTGACAGTAACGGTTACACCGTTTTCTTCAAAGAAGTACGGCCCGACAATACACCTTGATGAAACTGCGCACCACACAGTGACTCGTTCTGGGTGCAGTTCCGTCTCATGGAGCATTTCTGGATTAGACTCATTCCATATACGGCAATTTTGCTTGTTTACATTGCCGTTAAGATCAAAATGGGCCTCATCAGACGTGAACAAACAATTGATCAATGTGTTGTCTTCTTCGGCCATTGATATCATTTTTTGGCAAAATTCCAGGCGAACAGGCAAATCCTGAGGGTTTAACTTGCTAGTAATTTGGACTTTGTACGGAAACAAGTTTAAATCGTCATGAAGTATCCGTTGTAATGACCGTCTACTAACTCCAATTTGCCCCGATAAGTTTCGGGTCGAAACGCTCGGATTGGCCTGTATTGCAGATGCTACTGCTGCGATTGTATCCTGAACCCGAACATTGGCATCTCGATGGTACGGCCTTCGTACGATGCTTCCAGATTCGGCAAACATGTTTACAAACCTCATAATGGTCCATCTACTCGGGGGATTACCGCCAAACTCCTGCCTAAATTCCCTTTGGACGGAAATGACGGACTGCAAAGCATGGTACCGTTGCACTATCCAAATTCTTTTCTCCGTATCCCAAGCATCCATTTTTATAAATCTAAATAGTAACCTACAAAATAAAAAAAAAAAAATAAGCCAATTACTCACACAGAAAAAAAGTTATTACGTTTTATTTTTGTAGCACGATTCGTGCGCCACCCTGTACTTAATGGAGAAAATTGGAACAACCTACATAAATATATCAGCTGGGCTTTGCGATATAGAAAAAGCATAGTTGATAAAATGTTTTAGAGTTCAATGAAACTAAGTACATGCATACATCTTGTTTTGTTATTTAAATTTTATGAAAAGAAAAAACCAAAGTTGTCACTCTGGCAGACGGCGTAAGCCATGCTATAAAAGAATAATTTGTACAAATTAGGAGTAAGAAAACTTTGAATAATAAAAGTCATTAATAATAAAAATAATATAATAACTGATGAATTTAATAATTCTTCTTTTGAAGTTTAACAACAATAGGGATGTGTTAGAGGTAAGTAAGTCAGTATCAGTTCCAACAATCACTTGCAAAAATTAAATGCGAAATTTGGTCACTTTATTCTAATCCTATATTTTTTGGAATGTCAACACTTCCAAGATAGCGAAAACAGATCGAAAAAATTAAATCCATTTGTCAATAAATCCATCCAATGACTGTAATCATTTGCATTTTAATCCTAGGACTTTGCATTTTAAACTTTTTTGGACTCTTAAGGACATCCTCATACCACCCATCCTGCAATTGAGAAACTAATTTAAATTAAGCACCTCTCACTCCTCCACTATATAATCATGTCTTGCTTCAATGACAAGTGTCAAACAGCAATAATTGTTATCTCCACAATTGCAGATCTCTAAGGACCTTATTGGCCATCACCGTCTTATTTTCTTTATTTTTCCAAGGAAAAAATAAAAATAACAAAGAGAAGAAAAAAGACCAATGGATTTCAATGGAATTTCCTTCATAAAAACAATTATCCTTTAATTCTTTAATCCCCAGTGAAAAAGAAAAAAAAAATATAAAATCACTTACTCTCGCCTCCTTAAAAAAAATATCAGAGGCTATGAAAGATTTCATCACCCTATATAGCCCCATCCAGGGAATAGATTGTTAAAAAAAAGAAATGAACATAAATGCAAAAAAAAAAAAGGATCCATTGTCATTAACTTAGAATACAGTGCTAATCTAAAGAGGGCTAAGTAACAGTAGAGCCGTGCTTTTGTAGAAAATGAGTACAGGCAGGACCGCACCCTCCATCAAACTTATGACGTACGCCTTTCCGTTTATCCTTGATGATATGGCAAACATGTTTGAAAAAAATAAAATTTCAAATACCATAATAAGTATACGGGCAATTCCCTTTTCAAAAATAAGAGGAAGACGAAAAACATCATTTTCGTTTTAATTTTCCTGCAAATGACACAAATTTTACTATTCCCCTTCGTCACAACAAGAATACATTCCTATATGTCCTGGGGGTGAAGAAGCCTTCAGAGATCCAGATCCAGTGCCATTTCCCATCTGACTTTTAACAACTTGTCCAACGGATGTTGGTATATGTATACGAATCGAATTTTGTCTTCTCTATTCAATGTCAAGATGGACAATTTGTTATTTGAAAACATATCATGGACATTGGCATGGGCATGTATACGTTATGCGCCGGCCGCTATAGGATACGTGCTGGATGCAAATTGAAAATTATTTCCTTGCAGTGAACTTGGAAAGTCTTGTGTGTGTAATTTCTTCCAATTACTCTAAGTAAGCGGTCTAATACCTTGGTTTGTCTAGAGAGTCAGTCTGTGAAAGGATAAAATGCAAATTTTCCAATCGACTTTGGAGTCCTTACAAAGCGGTTTAAGTGGATTTCCCACCTATATCCTTAGACTATATACCGATGGGTCTCCCACTTTAAGATAAGCACACACATCATCTCTACATATATAGGCACTTGACCTTCTGAAACTCCTCATCTAAAGTTTCTTAGAAAACTTTCTTAAGACGTTCACAGTTTATTGGATGGTTTGAGAGAGGATTACAATGTATCCTTGACACTGCCTATACCATCATCATCAACATCTCATCAGTATGCTGATGATTACTGTCCATAGAGAGATCGTTTCTGTTTTAGGTTATGCATACACACTTTGCTTTTTGAGAACATTTTCAGATGGGTGCACATTTACACTGTTCATAGAAAAAGGATTAGGGATGTTCTTTAATGTTCATGTGTTCAATGTATGTAGGGTCGATGGTTTTCTTACAGGTTATGCAGTTTTCTTATGATGTGGTCAGTCAAGACGCACTGACCATTTACGGAAATGTCTTAGAAACTTTTGTAGGTCTCATTTGTCGACGTCTGCTTTTGATGTCATGTGATAAAATTTTACATTTCAATCAGTTTCACAAAAAGGGTTGAGAGAAATTAACATATTAAAAAGATTTAAGGGTGACTTCTAGAGTGCGGAACCCTATTTTTAATCCTTTGGCATAGTTGAATGATAAAAGGCTTCTCTTTAAGTAATTTGTGTGCATTTTTGCTGGGATATGGAGTGAAGAGAAGAAACAAAAGACAAACCCTTCATATTGATTTTTTTTAAATTTAATTTTCAATCACCGTAAATTCATCTATAATTTAAAAAAAATATTTCTGTTGGTAGAATAACTATTGCTACATACAGTCCGTAACATTTGGATAGCCTCACTTATAAGTATTTATTAATAAAATTAACTGTTTTTGGTACTTTTTTTAAAATAAACATACGGAATTGTGTATTAAATCACGAGATGAGATAGCCTTCCTGAGATTTAGTTAATTTTTAACTGATTTCTATAAGCTGGGTGGAAATTTCTAAGCTAATTTGGCTTGTTATCACTAAAATTATAGTTTTTTTTTTTGTAACATTAGAATAGTCTTACCGTGTTTATTGCAATTAAAATATTATTTATTTCTTAAAGAAAATTAATTTTATTTTTTTTTTTGCTGTTGGACAAATTAAATTCATGCTATTTATTGCTTCCAATTTTTTAATTACCTCAAAAAATGCAAGCCTTTAAAGAATTTTACACAGATTTCAATAAGTCTGATGTACCAAGACACTTTGATGCTTACAATTGGCTCTTATCTACTCGAGTACTGCTTCCCATCTTCATAAGCTTTATGTTTAAGTCAACCCAATACATATTTAATGATCCTCTTATCTAAAGAGTAGGGTAGAAAGGAGTGTTACTGTCCATTTTTGCTTTCCAAAAAAGTTTATCTTACACTTGCTGTATGATTCGGACTAGGGTTCAGCTGAAAGCAATTGGCAGGTGTCCGAAAATATTCTTAAACTATTTATAGTTTAAGAAAACTAAACTATTATGCTATAAGGAGAGAATGTACCGAATACCAAAAATTGTCTTTCTTAGCTTTGATGGAAATATAAAATCAACTTTTCTTTTCTTAACTAGTGACAGAGTATTTTACTTTCCTTCTGCGTCCAAAAGTTAAACTTTTGTTCTTCTAAAAAAACATTTGTTGCAAATTTCTTGAGTTGGATGCTGATAGTATCAGTATATCATGCAATATGGTATGATATAAATTAAGATGACATAGAAAAAAGCAGACCAGTAAATAGAAGTTTTTTTGTTAAGTTTCGTTAAGTTTAGGCTTTTCATGTGTTGAAAACTTTATATAACCCTGCTTATAGCCATTAAGCTCACTTTTAATCCAGTTTTCTATCATACCTTGTTCATATAGTCAGTGTAGTTAGTCCTTTGACTAGAGATTTTCCTCTTGTCTGGATTTGTTTATTAATTAATAACCAATGTTGGGTTTCCAATAAATTTTTCGAGCTTGAAAGTGATGAGACAGTTATTTATCGTTCTAAAACTTAATTTTTCCGTATTTCGGTGCAGTTAGTGATTTTTTCCTGCTTATTTCAAAAAAATAAAATTTAAAATCCACCAATCAGCATGGTCTTACCACTTTTCAATATATTTTCATTAATAAAACTGGAAAATTTTCGCTTAAAACTGCAAAAAGCCAATTGAGGTAATTCTAATGTTACCAAAAATTAACGTTAATTTTAGTAAAAGTAAACCAAATTAGCTAACAAATCTCCACTAGCTTTAAAAATCAAATAAAACTAAACTTTATCTCAAGAATGCTTTCTCATCTTGTGAGTCAATATTCAGTTCCGTATACTTCCATTAAAAAAAATGGCAAAAACAGTTGATTTTAATACAAAAATAAGTGATAGCGTCTTTGTTGATAGCGCTCGTGTTCCATTTGTAAATGAGGCAAAGTATCTGGGAATGACTCTAGACGCGAAATTAAAATGGAAACCGCACGTGAAAAAGAAATGCGAAGAACTAAAAAGTAAATTAAGAGATATGAACTGGTTACTCGGTAAATATTCATAGCTTACTATTGAAAATAATTATACCGACAGGTTCTTAAACCTGTTTGGACTTATGGTATACAACTTTGGGGTTGTACCTGCGATACAAACTTAAATAACTCACAAACGTTTGAAAATAAATTGCTTAGGTCATTTGTAAATGCTCCGTGGTATATAAGAAACGAAGATCTTCATAGGGATCTCGGGATTCCTACGGTGCGGGAGGAAATACAAAGTTTCGCGCGAAAACATAGAAATCGACTATTAGAACACGCTAATTCAACGATTATTGACATTCTTGACGAGTCGAATTTAGTACGCCGTCTGCGAAGAACAAAACCTTCCGACTTGGTGCGGTGAACAGAAAACCGCTTTAAAATCGCGGATTAAGCAGGAACTTTCACCGGAAAGTAACCTGCAACACGTTAAAATAAATTGCTAGATAAGTTTCAACTTAGTAGCAATCGGGAAGTGGAGGTGGTTTTAGTGTAGTAAGAATCTCACACTTCTATGAGCACGCGTTTTTCGGTCCTCATAGAGCCTGAATAGCAGGTTTTGCACCTACCCACGGGAAAATAACCGCAAAAAAAAAAAAAAAAAATTAATAAAACTGGCAAATTTTCGCTTAAAACTGCAAATAGCCAAGTGAGGTAATTCTAATGTTACCAAAAAATAACGTTAATTTTAGTAAAAGTAAACCAAATTAGCTAACAAATCTCCACTAGCTTTAAAAATCAAATAAAACTTAACTTTATCTCAAGAATGCTTTCTCATCTTGTGAGTCAATATTCAGTTCCGTATGCTTCCATTAAAAAAAAAAATGCCAAAAACTGTTGATTTTAATACAAAAATAAGTGAGGCTATCCAAATGTTACGGACTGTACCTAGTACATTGCTGGCTATTCGAAATGCTTCTATTATTTGTTTATGCTTTTTAAATACGATCAATATGAATAATTTAAGTTTACGTCAAACTGAATTATCTAATCGCTTTGTTTTGTTTGTCAATTGAAAGTTGTAATATTATTGTTTTTACAAATAATTATTAAAACGGTTCGCGGAAACACATATTAATAAATAAATATATTATAAATAGAAGAAGAAAAAGGATATGGGTTCGGTTAAAAACATTGGCATAGCTGAAATTTCTTAAAACTAAAATATTGCAAGCAATTGGAAAACTGGAAGATAGACGAAGAATACGCAGATAGTCTAAGAGCCAACGACATGAGAAGTCAATTCATTTGCATATAAAATTGTTAAGACTTAATATAATAGCCCTTCAGGTGTTGAACCGCAATATGTCTGCCTACCTAAACAAGTGTGGGAACAGGTGTAAAATTTAACGTAAATTTTGTGCATCTATTTATTTCAAATCATACAACAAATACTTGGCTTGCAATTTTGAACTCCCTGTAGTTGGTCCCTAACCTTGAAAACTTTAAAAAATCATAAATAGAATCTATGCCTGACCAATTACTGAAACTATCTGACCTTTTGTATAGATCTAAGCACTTCTCAGGTGGTATTAATTTTTCCAAAATTTCCCTTAGCTGAAATGACAAAAATCGCAATGACCTTGAACAAAAATTTAAAAATTCATTTAAAACAAAATCTTTGCGTGACCAATTACAAAAACAAGCTGACCTTTTATATAGATCTCAGAGATCCAGCAGATGGTACAACTTTAGCATACTCCCCATAAATGAGTTGCCAAAAATCACACCTTGATATTTTTTAAATTCTTTAAAAATGTATAAAAAAAAAGTTATATGGTTGACCAATAACAGAAAAAAGCTGACCGTCTATAACCGTGAAGTTGTCTCAAAAATGGCAATTTTTTTTTAAATGACCCAAATGAGGTGCCTTAAGTAATTTTTGTGACATTGAACGAATTTTGAAAATTTCTAGAAAAAAAACTATAGCTGACCAATTAGGTACTGAAAATAGTTGACCTTTAATAACGATGTAGAGATCTTTCGGATGCCATAATTTTTGTTTGTGAAAAAAAAAGCTTTGTCATGAAAAATTAAACGCAATATTTTGTTCTATTTGATATAAAATAAGTATTGCTGCTAAAAAAATATTCTCGCATAAGCAATCACTCACGGTACCAAGAAATTAGTCCGTTTATAAGTGGTATCTGCTTATAAAAGTTGTCCTTTTGTAAAGAAAAACAAAACAAAATTGGAAAACTTAGTAAAGCAGGTCAGAACTCTGCTTTTCAAAATTCTATTTGGTAAAAATTTTGTTTTTTTTTTTGTAAGTTCTGTCTGGCCAAAATTCTGGGGGCAAATTACCGCGTCAGTGATCGAATGAACGAGTAACACTTCAAACTTTGGTATACTAGATTGGTCGAAACTTGAGCAGTAATGCCAAACTCATATAATTCAGTCAACTAATTGCTCGATACCTAATGCGTTAATTTGGCCCCTGTATTTCAAAATTCTGCAAATGCAAAGTTCTGTATATCAAAATTCTGTGTGTGTAAGATTCTGTCTGGTCAAAATTCTGTTTTTCAAAATTCTAAATAAATAAATAAATAAATTAAGTGGCGCAACAGCTCATGTAGAACCAGGGCCTAGTGACTAACAACTCTCAACCATTCCTGTGTGCGTGTTGTTGGCCGGAATGGAGGGGACCTACAATTTTTTGCCGAGTCCGAACGGCTAGATGAGAAGCACTTATTCATGATAAGTATACTCTTGGAGGGTTTGTTAGTCCCTCGCAAGAGGCAGTACCTAGGAAAAAAACATTTCTGCTTTTAGGTGGCAGTGGCCGGGAATCGAACCCAGACCTTCGGCATGACAGTCCTACGCACTAACCATTATGCCAAAATTTCATATTAACATAAATATACAACAAATTTTCTGAATGCTAAATGCAAAATGCATACAACCATTATGTACAAACAAAAATGCATTAACAAATAATTTTAAATAAAACTGTTTTGCAACTCTTTTTGAATATGCAAATTGACTACGCAACGAAGTGTGGTATTATGAGACTTCATTTGCAGGAACAACCACCAAGCTCTTAATCATTCGAGCTTTAAGAGCAAAGTCTTCACTATTCCTATACTTTTGGCATAAGTCTGAAAAAAAAATACTTAATTGTAAATAACACATCTTTTATTTGCTTTGTAAACAAACCTCTCTTTTCGGACTCTCCTCCAAATAATCTGCCAAAAAAAAGGCAACCTCTGATTTGAACATCAGGAAAGCATTTTCTTGTAACTGTGTTAATTGAATTGCATTTTCAAAATTGCAAATAAAAAAATGAAATCAATAGCCACTTTAAATAGCTCAAATAAAAAGCTTCATAGAGCTTCTAAGATTTTTTGCTTATCAAGCAAATTATGCCAATAGGACATTTTCTCCCTTAACCTTTTCATTAATGGAAAATAGTTGTCTCATTATGGTTGGAACTACGTCAAAAGTTCCATCTTAATGCGATGACAGCAAGCCCAATTGAATGTACTAACTTTAGTATTTTTCTCCAAATAATAGCAAAAACCGTCGATAAAAAGTTTATCTTTTCCTCTATTTGACTTAACAATCGACATATTCATTTTAGAAAAATAGCACGCACTTTTAAGGGAAACTATATAATTTTAATAAGATCAACAGCAAGCACGTGGAAATATTACAGGACGCGTTGTTCCAGTTATGTATTCTATGACTCAATGACAGATAAATAATCAATACAGAGACCAGTGTTACCTCTGAAAATTTTAAGAAAATGTCAAAAAAGGTGTCCGTGAGGTAAAAAGGTGTCCCATACAAAATTCAATTAGAACGGAAGGTTGAATTAAAACTTATATTAGGTACTTACATTTATTAAAATAAAATATTTCTTTAATTTTGACATTGATTTTAAGGTACATACAGGGTGTCCGCCGCAGGGCAGTCGTGAAGTAGACTCGTGGCAAAATTATTATAGAAAAATATTCGATAAACCAACGGGTTTTAATCATTAAAACATTTTATTAAAATCAATCATCGATTACTGTAACGATGAGAAAATTACGTGAAATTTGTGGGAGAAACAACGTGCCAACAAAACGCACTATTTATCGTGTAGTGAATGGTTTCGAAGAAAGAGGGTCTGTAGGTAATAGGCCCAACCATGGAGCACAACGTACTGAAAGATCGGCTGAAGACATTACTGCTGCTCAAGGAAATGTTCAAAATAATTCATCAACCTCAATTCGACGCCGGCCGTGCTCAGAGCTTGGTCTTCAAAGATCAACTTTGAAAACTTTTTAACGCCACATCTGCATGCTTTGGATTTGATTAAAATGTGGTATCAACAAGACAGTGCCACATCGCATACAGCCAGGATTACAATAGAATTACTGCGAGACCTCTTTCCACAACAAGTTATTTCAAGAAATGGTGACCTCCACGGTCGCCTGTTTTCACTGCTCCGGTCTTCTTTTGTGGGAATATCTGAAAAGCAAGGTTTATGCAAACAAACCAGAAACGCTTGAGCAACTCAAACAAAATATTCGTGATGAAATTAATGAAATACCGCGTGAAATGTGTGAGAATGTAATGAAAAATGTGCTCAAAACTTCAAAAGGGCTAGCATTTGTGAAACTAACAGAGGCGGAAATTTACCTGATATTGTGTTCCATACATAATTACTGACATAAAATAAAACATTTTTTTAATATCAATGAGATCCATTCTCTTTCATTTAATCAAACATTATAAACAAACAAAGTAGTAAACCTTCCCGGCGGACATCCTGTATTTTGTATCTATACTTTTGAATTACATTATTAGCAACCCGTTCTTCCAAGTCAAATTCAGTGCCTCTTAAAACATGTAAGGCCGAAAGCGTGATTGAATCGCAAGTTTTAACTTATAATTTATAAGTTGTGTCGGTTCTTTTTCAAAGGTAAGTTTTGATTTTGAAAATATTCTCCCAACGAAAAAAAAAAAAATATTATTCCTGAAAATTCAAATAAATTTAAAATGATAAATGTTAATATAATTACTAAATTTCTAAAAGGTGTCCAAAATCGATGATTTTTAATAAGAGGTATCCTGGTGTTTGGGTGTACGAAAAAGTGTCAAATTGACACTATAGTGTCCCGAAGGGAGCCCTGCAGAGAACCAGAGAAAACAAGAGAGAATGATAAAATATGTAAAACAATATACGAGTATGTCATACACTCCTCGTCAACTGAATACGCACAAACATTTTTGAATATATTTTATCCATTTTTTCCAAACAGTGATGGTTATTATGCCATCTGTTGATGGTAAAAATGTTCGTAACATATAAATAACAGAATTTCAAAGTTTTATCCAAAAACAACCGTGAGTTTTTCCTTCAACCACTTCCAAAGTGTAACTTATACAAAGTAGAAGTTTTTTTTTGAGTCAACTGAATAGGTACAAAAATTAAAATTGGTATTGGAATGGAATGAAACAAGTTTTTGTTTAAGTTTAGTAGTGGGTACTTCCACCTTTATTTTTAATTACTTCGTAAATTCGATCCGGCATGGAATCGTATAGCTTTTTAATGTAATTTAACGAAATTTCGCTCCACGCTAATTTGATTGCAGAAATTAAGGTTTCTTTGTCTTCGAACTGACGACCACCCTCATAAACTTTGCGTACTAACCATCCCCAGACATTTTCTATGATGTTTAGATCAGGTGAGTACGGCGGCCATTGAAGCAACTGCACTTGTTGCTCCCCTATCCATGTTTTTATTATGCGCGCTGAGTGAATAGGCGCATTATCATGTTGGTAGGTCCAGTTTATGGGTCCAAAGATGTTAGAAAATTTAGGAAAATTTCTTTCCAAAATTACTTTATACCCAGCTGCTGTCATTCTTGATGTTACAACCTCGAGCTCAACTGTTCCATAATAACTGGCTGCTCCCCATATCATGACACCTCCTTCACGACTATGATGGCGCTTTAAAAATCTTTTTTCTTTTCTTAAGTCGTGAAAATAGAAGTTGAACCCATCAGGGCCATCGAAATTAAACTTTTTTTCATCTGAAAAAACCACGTGATACCATTCTTTTTTCCAACTCATGTGAAGTCTTGAAAAATCTAATCGCAACATTTTCCGTCTCTCGTCAAGTGGAGGTTTTTTCTTAAGTTTCATTCGTTTAAGATGGCTTGAGTTGTTGATTACTCTTATACTGTTGAGCAACTTGCGTTTACGCCAACTTTTTGTTTTATTTTTGCCACAGAATCAGAAGAATTTGATGCATATCTTAAAATTCTTCGTCTCTCAGCTGCTGTTGTTGCTGTTTTCTTACCTCCCTTCATGTTTTTGCCGTATGCATCTTTATTTTTCAAGTAAGAATAAACTACATTGAAACTTCGGCCAACTTTATCAGCTATTGCACGTCCAGTTAGGCCTTGGTCTCTAAGTAAATCGATTTTAGCTTTTTCAACACTGTTAAGACACGTAGATCTACCCATTTTTCTTAAAATTTGAAATCAAGAATTGAATTTTACTGAAAACACTAAAATCGTTAATTTAAACTGTCAAGCACTCCAAAAAACTTATAAGCAACGAAGAAAATGGCGTTGTACCTATTCAGTTGACTAGAAAAAAAACTCCTACTTTGCATATAAAACACTTTGCAAGTGGTTGAAGAAAAACTCACGGTTGTTTTTGGATAATTCTTTCGGAATTATCTGCTTAACATCTTAAGGGAATAGTTAGCATCAACAGATGGCATAATAACCATCACTGTTTGGAAAAAATGGATAAAGTATATTAAAAAATGTTTGTGCGTATTCAGTTGACGAGGAGTGTATAATTTTTCGAGTATGTTTATGATTTCATTCAAGAAGCTCTTTTGTAATATGAAAACTATGTACCTATAGTATATATATTCTGTTATACCTACACTGTCTAGTCTATAGATAGTCTTAAGTAAATTAAAAATCGTTTAAGTTATGCATTATGTTAATAACACGTTTAATTAAGGTATTTTCCATTGCAAAAAATCTGTTTTTCACAGTTCTGTATTTAAAAATTCTGTAAATCCGTTGCAAAAGAGAAATTGTTTTGATCAAGAATATTTAAATACAGAATTATTAAAAACTGAATTTTAAAAAACAAAATTTTGAAACACAGAATTTTGAAAAAGAGAATTTTGAAACACAGAATTTTGACATGCTGAATTTTTGAAAGCAGAACTATGACCTATACAAAATTCGACCCTAACCCAAAATAAACGTACTTGCCATACAACTGTTAAGGAAACAAAAATTTTATTTATCATAAAAACTGCTCTAAGAATTTTATTGGAGGTACGGTGTACTTTCGGGTAAAAACAATTACCAAAATTATTAACGTTGACATCGATTTCAATCAAAATTTGCAATCAAAAAGTCTTTTGAAAAAACAATAATATTTAAAAACTAAAATTTAAAAAAAACGTATTTCGAATAAAAACAAAATATATTGTTTTTGTTACCACCATTTTATGATAAAAAAATAGTTTTTATGAAAACCGCTCGAACCATTTAAAAATATTTCTTTCTTTGTGTTTAAGTCTCCATGTTGCGTGTATATTATTTGAAATGAGTTTTAAAAATAAAAAATAAAAAGGAAAATTTTAAGGAAAAAAACTCAAAATTATTTATTTAAATAAGTAATTTTTTCACAACATATAGTTATTAATTTTACTAAGCGACGCGTTTCGGATTATGCATCTATCTTCGAGCTTTGGTAGTTGACTTCAAAAAATTTCAATTAAAGGATGATGGGCTTGAGTTTGACTCCCAATAAAATGCAAAGAAACATTCTTGTATGTCGGTATCAAAAAACTAACTGATTGTATTTGTACATATAAGCCCGTTTGATTTTGTGTAAACATTTTTACGCCATATTAAATTTTTAATTTCAAAACTCTAGTGCTGAATTTTATACTTGTGTACATTTTTTTAAGCTTATCATTATACCATTATAACATTTATTTTTTAACGAACTCAAATGAAAATATACAACCAAACTCAATATTTTATTGTTGTGAATAGTTTTCCTGTGTTAGAAAAATAGTTAAATAATTTTAAATCACTTAATTCTTATACCTTAAAAGAAAATCCTCCAAACAATATTTTTTTTTGGAAATAACCAAAACATGGCCTCATATTTTCAAATAAAAGAATCTTCTTTCGTTTGGAAAAAGAATAATACATATACATTTATGTAAATTTAAATCCTCATCCTGCTGTTAGCTTCCACATATGGGATGCACTAAATTATATTGCTAGATATGTTATCATGATGACACATACTTAATTTTAAAAAATACATAAAACAAATTCAGGCAAAGGCAGCGTGGGGCATAGCTCCCATGGGGCATCTATCAAACTCGCATCATTCCAGATAAGTTCACTAGAAAACACATTATAATGTTTTCCCGCATTTTATCTCCGCTTGGTGAGGAGGAGGTACATAGTAGGATAAAAGACACTCCTAAGGCACATTTAAAGTTTACGACACGAAACTCATAAATTTCTGCCATTCTTATCCGTTTTATTCATATACGAATAAAACATGTGAGTAGAAGAGTGTGGGAAGTACACAATGGTGGATAGTTGAAATAATATAGTTGCCACTTCAACATTCAATTGGGTTTCTATTGTGTAAAATAATAATTTTCGTCAACTCATATATTTCTCATACTATGGCTGAGGAAGAGAAGGAAATAGAGCAGTTAGTCAATAGACATCAGCACGAATATACACAACAAAAGCAGGAAGGCGACACACAAAAAACTTTCTAAATCCAATTCAATCACAACAAATCTTTAGAAACGCACAGAAGTGCCCCCATAAGGTGTTTCGGAGGATGAACAAAAAGCCAAAGAAGCATTTGGCATTTGTTAGCGTTTTATGTTTTGTGAATGCGAATCAAATCATTTGGAAGTCATTCGAAGAATAAAAGTTGAACCCCTCAAAAATCGGATGGGTTTCAATTTTACGGAGCTTAAGATTAGATATAGGTGAACAGGTATATAGTAGGTAGGTTATAGGTAAGAGGTATCGTCGCACACGCGTTTTTTTATTTTTATTTTTGTTTTGATTTCCTGGACGGAATCCTTGTGCCAATAGAAAACAATTTCACGATTGGATTCAGATCAATTGAGTTTTATGATTTTTCTATAGATTTTTGATGGGATGAGATTGACACGACATCGTCATACGTACAGCTTTACAGAGCTTGAATCAAACGATTTGATTCAATCTGGAAGTTAATTTCAGGTGATTTGTATTTTGTGGATAATGCCTATGTTAAATTTATTTAACGATGAAAGCTAAATCGGTAGGTGACTTTCTGATGTTTCTTTTCAGCCGATTGCTGATTATTTTACTGAGTCGAATTTGTTGGCTATTTTAAATTTATTTAGTGGAACGCTTCGGAAGATTAAGTTGTACTTTAAATGTACATAGTTTCATGGTGGGAGTCATTTTGTTTAAAAGATATTTTGATGTTACCGACACTTTTGAAGTTTTGTTTTGTTAATCAAACTTTGTGTGAAAATGAAATTTATAAAAAGATTTCATAACTGAATTTATCAAGTAACGAAAATCGTAAGGTAAGCGGACACGGTTTCTCGTAATAGGACTTGTCTTGCATTTTTCCGTGCAATTAACGACAAATCATAGACACTGTAATCGAAATGGCTAATGGCTCTTAGTAGCATTTGGTTTCTTTCTTATTAAAAGTGCTATTGAAATCTCCGAAAATGTTACCAAAATTGAAAATTTATTTTGAAATACCTACATAAAAATATTAAGGGTATTTATGAAACGCCTAAGGTTTACAAATTGTGTAAAATGATAAGTTTACGCAAAAGTTTACATGAACAACCTTTTGTATACATTTTTAAGGAAACATATTTGGCATAATTACACATTCAAAAATGCATTAGAAAATGAGCAATTTAGATGTTTTTCAAAAGATTATTATTCAAAAATAGACCCCAAAATTAAAAATCCATTTCAACGTTTTTCTATTTCTATTCATTAGCTTTAAATATGTAAATATTTGTTTTCCACTTTAGTTTCTCAGCACCATTCTTGATCCTAAGCAGTTTTGTGGAATTTTCCGTAAGAGGTTACTAAAATATTAAAATAAAATAAGAAATATTTTAAATGTCATTCTTTTATGAACACTTTAGTTTTCTGCAATACGTGTTGCATGGACTTCACAGGCAATGTAACCACTCGCCCAATTTCTCTTAAAAGTATGGGTGGAGGCCTCTCAAATGCTAGGTAATTTAATCAGAGCAAGAGTCACAATGACCGCTCCAACGATTTTTGATATTTCATACAATCATATTTAATCAAAAATTAAGATGGCGCCTTTTTTTGTCATTAAGAACTCCCAAAGAAGTTAGTTTAGCTAATTTAAATTTTGTATTTCATGCTTTTAAACATTTTTCTCTCATAATTTACATGTCTCCTCATAAAATTTTCTTAAACCCTCAGAGACTTGAACGTAAGAGCAAGTACGTGCAACTCAGTCGTGCATTCTATTTATTTTCGATTTCAATACATCTTAATACAGAAACTTCTAAAAATATAAATAGTATGTATATTGTGTACCAGAAATTAAAAAAATTAATTATTTTTTCGTTTTTAATTTCGAAGACGACGTAATTCATATAATATTAAAAAAAAATCTTTTATACAAAAACAAAGGTATCTTCCATACAAATTCCCTTGAGGACTTTTTTTTTAAAGGGCGACTAAAATCTTGGTAAGACTTTTTCGTACGTGCTAAATTAAATGCCATATATATATTATAAGTACCTATATTATAATTTAGATAGCTAGTCCTTTTTATTTTAAATTTTCTCATTATTAGCTAAACGGATTAATATTATTTTTTTAGAGTTATAAAAAAGCGCCCAAATTGATTTGAAAATATTTCCCAAAAAAAATTTTATCACCCAAAAGCAAAGAAGAATTTGAAATATTGCTCTAAACTACTCTGAACCCAAATAATAAAATGGAAATATCGCACAAATATTTTCCAAATAGTAACACAGTTTCGAAAAACGAAGTTTCGCAAGAGAAAGAATCGAAGGACAAAGTTTATAAGAACAAGTTCCTAAATCCTCGGGACTTCGTTGTTCCCTCACCGATTTCAATGAATTTGACACAGGTAATACCTGATACAGAATTAAAAATGAAAACTATATTTTAAAAACAGTGTGCTCCAAAAATAGGTCCACATATGGAAACTCCATTGTTCCTTGAGTGATTTCGACTAAATTGACACAGGTTATAGGTGATAAGAAATTTAAAATGAATAAAATATTTTCAATAGGGAGTTCCAAAAACAAAAAAAATGTTAGCGTTGTTCATTCATTCATTTAATAAAATTTGCACAGGTGGCACAGGTTATAGCTGAGATAGAATTATAAAAGAAAAAAATATTTTCAAAGCAGGGTGTTCCAAAAATATGTTAATATATTGAAACATCGTTGTTCCTTAAGCGATTTCGACTAAATTGACGCAGGTAATAGTTGACAAAGAATTTATTTCTTTATAATTCTGTCTCAGCTTTCACCTGTGTCGATTTCAATAAAATCAGTCAAGGAACTACGAATTTGAGATTTTTTTTAAATACCATATTGGAAATATTTTATCATTTTTAATTCCTCATCAGCTATTACCAGTGTCAATTTAATTGAAATCACTCAAGGAACAAAGTTTCAATATGTTAACCTAATTTTGGAACGCCCAATTTTGAAAATATTTTTTTGCGAGGATTTCGGAACTTTTTTTTTCGAAACTTTGTCCTTCAAAGCTTTCTCTTGTAAAATTTTGACATTTTTTTTTATTTTATCTTTTCTAAACTTTGTCATGTTGAAACTTTGGTGTTTCGAAACTTTGCATTTCGAAACTCTGGCAGATTCCCAGATTTTGCATGTAAATTGTTTTTGTAGAATTTAGGCGATCTTTCTTTAATTTTGGGTGCTATTTCAAACTTTATTTCAATGGATACGCAAAGTGTTTAGAAAAGTTTGTGAAGGAAATATCCGTTCAAGATCTCAAAATTATACAGTTGCAATTATTGTTGGATATATGTATGTGTATGTATGTATGTATGAATAGGATATAATTCAAAGTTTGTTTAAATCCAGATTCCAAAAATACAAAAGAAAATTAACATACTCCCAACCTCGCACCCACCCTAAATCCTATAGTGAGCCCAAGCAGGGGGGTTGCAAGAGGGCAGTATGTCCTCCATGCATACCTCAGTGTTTATTTGTCCCAAAGTCGTCGTGTTAAAATCTGGTATCAAGTTGAGTATTTAACATGGTTAATATCGAAAAAACAATCAGTTGGTTGGTTAATTTGTAGTTTATTTAAGCACATATTTTGCCTTAGTAAGGGTCAAAGGGGGTAATTGTGAACGATTTTGAAATTTAATTTTTATTTATCTAAAATGTGAATTCTAGCTAAACTATGCGATATTATAAAAAATGTCTACTATGTCTAGAGATAATAAATGTGTATTCTAAACTATTTAAAAACGAAAGTTTTATATTTGTAGGTCTTATAGTGTTTTTATAAAAACAGATATTTACATTTACCCCCTATATTTAAGAAAAAAAATTAAAAATGGGGTAGATGAAAGCATGGATATAGGAGTTTACAAAGGACATAAAACTAGATTAAAATGGGCCAGATGTTTAAGATTTAATTAAAAAAAGAGAAGAGATTGAAATAACCATGTTTACATTAACCCCAAATAAAAGGCTTGAAAATGCATAAAATCATTGATTTAATCCAAAACAAAACAATAGTTTTAAGACTTTATTTATAAATGAAAGACTAGATTTAAAAAATTACTTTTCTTTAAGCAAAAAGCATGTGGCACGTTTTAAAATTTAAATAAATAAAGAATTTAATAATTAAAAATTGACGTTAACAGTTACCCCAAAGTTTATATTTCACACCATTTTAGTGTTTACACTTATCCATGGAAAGCAAAAAATGGGTAAATTGTAAACAGCCAACAACTTTTGTATTTAATTGTAGAAGGGAATGAAAATCCTATAATATGCATTAACAAATCATATTAAAATTTGTGGGTAAAGAAATTTGTACTTATAATTTGATATGTTAAATTTTTTGAACCATATCTTTTAGAATTCAAATAATTTGAAATCTCAAAAAATTAAACGATTCACGTCAACGCAAAAAAATCCAATAACCCATTGACAGCAGCCCCGGATCATTGTGGGGGGGAACCGAGGCCTAGCCCTAGGCGGCAGCCTCCAGGGGCGCCAAATCCATGTGCCAAATAAAATTAAGAATTGCTGACACTTAACGAAATGGAATGAGATGCGGCAATGGAATTTCAATTTGCATTTGCAGTCAGCATTTAGCAGTTTTTTCTACCATTTTATCATTTATGATGCAAAATATTTCAAACAACCAACACTCAATCATGAATGTAATGCCGTTTTCACTTGGTTTTGTGTTCTGTTTCATTCCTATGGCTTATGGAAGAATTGTAGTAGTAGTAGTGAAAGAGGAGTAGAAAAGGAGTACACCAAACATCTAATTAAAAACCACATAAATATCTTTGGAGTTTGGAGATACATGATAACTCCATTTTAAAATTTAAGTCTTTACGTTCACTTTACATTGAGCTAGAGCCTAAACGAGTTTACCGATTTTCTTCGAAGGAATGACAAAAATCATCGAAAATTATTTTTCAAATTAGAAGAAATTCGCTTCTCCTGTTTAAGCTCAATGAAGCTCGATGTAAAAATTTGCAAATGGACTTATTATATTTCTCCAAGAGACTACTGACATACAAAAGACCTGGGAGAAGTCAGTTTAAGGTATGCGCTTGCATTTGTAGTTTTTTTTTTTTTTATTTAGGCATTTATTTTCTCATTTTAAGCAAATTTTATAAAACAAATTGAAGGACATATCGTCCCCTGATTGCAAGAACTATGTAACTCAATTTTAAAAATTTTGGAGATAGCAACGTTCATAGATACCTAGCTGTTAGAGAATGGGGAAAAGTTTAATTTTTATGTTTCCTACCCTTCAGCAATATCTTATATTTGACTATAATAGAAAAAATTGGGCAAAAAATCTTGAAAACTGTACTAAATAACACCGTTTTTGCCGAGATATTATAAAAATTTAAAATTGAGTTACCTAGTTTTTGTAATCATTATTGTTTATACTAATTTTTGTGCAAAATTTTGGTTTATTTTCTGATTTTTTGAATTGGGCTTTCCTTCCTTTTAACAAATCTGGAAAAATTGAAGAAATTTTTGCATTGCAGGCACGTGTATGTACAAGGTCGTAGCCAGACATTATTTTATCTTAGGGTGATGGGAGGATTCTATGTTAATTTCAATTTTTCGATGATTAGACACTTACGCTAATCCTGTAAGTTTTTATGACTATTTCGACACCTTTCTGGTGTTGTGTTAAAACAAAATTTAGCTTCTTTAGCATGAAGTCAAATTTTGTTATTCGGTAAGATTTAGTTTATTTTTTCCAAAACAAAAATGAGGAAATCAGAATGCACAAGGAAGAAAGTTGGACTTATGGTTCTCGAGTATATTCTGAAAGTTTCGAACATAATAAGTAATCATCGCAGAAATTTTAGTACAGATTTTTTATACTGAACCGAAAATATATGATTTACAAATGTATTTCTAAAAATGCCCGAGGTAGGAGATTAAACCTTGTAATCGCCCTTAGACTATGGCCTTGTTTTTGTATTGTATAGAGCGCAAATCATTAAAAAGTTTTTATCTCTCGGTAGAAAAAATTCAACCAATAGCTATATGCTATTTTTTTTATTTATCTCAAAAACTGGAGGGGCGCCAAATTCAAGTTTTTGCCGTGGCTCGGAAAAATCGTAGATCCGGGGCTGGTTGACAGGTAATGTATGCCACCTGTCAGCAAAATGAGAAAATAATAAATTTCATAATAAAATCTATGCCTACTCCCACAGACGACAAGTTTGTTTCTTAAAACAGAAAGGTGTTTACCCCAGTTCACAATTACACCCCCTCCCCCCTGACTCCATACAAGTAGTTGTTCAAATGCCATCTTCAGAAAGAGAAACAATAGCAAATTTAAGTTCATCAGATTTAAGATACAAAAATTATTTAGCGAAAATCCCATTTTTTTTCTAAGTTCAATTTTAATTGAAAGTTAAAATTAGTTAAGTAAATTCATGCTTTTAGCATCAACATGCAACCATTTTATGTTGTTTTATGAAATTAATACAGGCTACTTTTGATATTGATAAAATTTGTATAACTTACTCATACCTATACACAAAACACCACAAACAAATTCAAAATAAGACCTTAATCAGTCCTTTTTCCATGCACATTTTACAAATGGTAGGTAAAGAATCTTTAAGAAACGGAAACCCTTGAAGAATTATATAATCTCACCCGATGTGGGACCATAATTCATAATTTTCTCCTTTTGGTTATGTCCAACAACATCCGGTCGCTAAGGGACTCAACTATACACAAATTCAAAGCACTCTCAGTGCCACCTGAAGCCCAGCCAGAGTTTCTTTGAAATTGATTTACGAGCGTGCACAATTGGTGGTAAGCATTTTTTGGGAAGGTTTCTATATATACTATACATACCTAACCTATACAATATACATACATTCATATCGGTTCAAAATTTTGTTATAAGTAATAAATCTTTGGTCGACCTTTCATATTCATTGAAAGCCACGTTTGTTTGGGTTAGAAATTGAAGTATAATTCTTTAGATAAAATCAAACCATACCTAGCTACATAGCTACATATTTTAATAATTCTTATTTTAAAAATAAATATTTTAAAATAAACAAAACTTAAATCTACAGCATCACGAACAGCGTTGCCAACATCTATCTGGGTGGCAGTATGATGGCGGGTGGTTCATTGAGCCATTCTAATACTCTAAATAGCTTGCGGTCTTTCACCAGCAATATTATATAAAAAGGGTTGAAGCTGCTATAGTATACACACTTTCAAAATTCAAGATGTTAACCAAACGAGGAAATCCCACGTAATGGCCGAAATAATCGCAGTTAATTAGTCGACTATAGGATATAGCGAGATATAAAATTGTTACCGCGCTATATTTCTCTATCTCAATTCAAGCTATTTTGCTTTTAGTGTTTTTGGTCGTAGTTGTTAACGTTTATATTCGAGAATATTGTTATCTTTAGCGGTAAGAACCCATTATAAGGGGTAAAGCAATCTTCTGAAAATCCATGTTCCCTTTCAGTGGATGCGGCCATATTAAATGGTTCTGTGGAAATATCTTTACGTTCAACATCGTCGAAGCACATAGAACAACCGTCAACTAATTGCCTTCGTTATCCTGAGTTAAATGCCCTATAGGATGATAAGCTTTTGTGGAATGGGAGAGAATGATGGTTGGGCTTTGTGGCAAATGCTTCAAGCAGTCGTAATAGTTAAGGAAATACATATTTTCATAACTTGTTTAAGGTCATATACAAAATTGTGCTAAAGGTATAGTTTTAAAAGGCAAGATGCTATATAAGGACTCAGACGATGTTTTCTTACAAATTTTTTCAAATAGATTTTTACTTTTAATTTTTTCAATTAAGTTATCGCTCGTTAAATATTCCAAAGATGAAAATAGGTAATAAAAGTTGAATTTTATTGTTAAAAATCAAAAAGAAAGCAGGAATCACTCATAACGAACAGTACAGATAAAATGCTCGACTTGTTTTCACGTACCATTTTGTATGTTGAAGAATCTGAATTTTAAAAATTGTGTATACTTAGTCATACAAAAATGGGTATTGTGTGAGAAAAATGTTGATATCTCAAAGCCATGATATTCTTGAACAATAATACTTGATTTGTCTCAAAATATTTTTAGAGGGAAAATTTTAGTATGCAAATTAAAATTTTTGATGATTTGCAAATAAAATTTAAATTAAAAAAAAACTACTCCATTTTGAAATATCGAATTTTCCAAAATATACTTAATTTTTTTTCAAAAAATCGATATTTTTTTTTGAAAACTTTGACGTTCAATATAATGGGAGCGGGTCAGAATTCTGGTTTTCAAAGTTCTGTTTGGTCAAAATTCTGCTTT
>OX276336.1:39017947-39172238 GCA_946251815.1 Dasysyrphus albostriatus | reverse complement strand
TAGAGAAGACAAAATTCGATTCGTATACATATACCAACATCCGTTGGACAAGTTGTTAAAAGTCAGATGGGAAATGGCACTGGATCTGGATCTCTGAAGGACTACTGGCTTCTTCACCCCCAGGACATATAGGAATGTATTCTTGTTGTGACGAAGGGGAATAGTAAAATTTGTGTCATTTGCAGGAAAATTAAAACGAAAATGATGTTTTTCGTCTTCCTCTTATTTTTGAAAAGGGAATTGCCCGTATACTTATTATTGTATTTGAAATTTTATTTTTTTTTTTCAAACATGTTTGCCATATCATCAAGGATAAACGGAAAGGCGAACGTCATAAGTTTGATGGAGGGTGCGGTCCTGCCTGTACTCATTTTCTATAAAAGCACGGCTCTACTGTTACTTAGCCCTCTTTAGATTAGCACTGTATTCTAAGTTAATGACAATGGATTCTTTTTTTTTGCATTTATGTTCATTTCTTTTTTTTTAACATTCTATTCCCTGGATGGGGCTATATAGGGTGATGAAATCTTTCATAGCCTCTGATATTTTTTTTTCAAGGAGGCGAGAGTAAGTGATTTTATATTTTTTTTTTCTTTTTCTTTTTCACTGGGGATTAAAGAATTAAAGGATAATTGTTTTTATGAAGGAAATTCCATTGAAATCCACTGGTCTTTTTTCTTCTCTTTGTTATTTTTATTTTTTCCTTGGAAATAAGATGGTGATGGCCAATAAGGTCCTTAGAGATCTGCAATTGTGGAGATAACAATTATTGCTGTTTGACACTTGTCATTGAAGCAAGACATGATTATATAGTGGAGGAGTGAGAGGTGCTTAATTTAAATTAGTTTCTCAATTGCAGGATGGGTGGTATGAGGATGTCCTTAAGAGTCCAAAAAAGTTTAAAATGCAAAAATCCTAGGATTAAAATGCAAATGATTACAGTCATTGGATGGATTTATTGACAAATGAATTTGTTTTTTTTTTCAATCTGTTTTCGCTATCTTGGAAGTGTTGACATTCCAAAAAATATAGGAATAGAATAAAATGACGAATTTTGCATTTAATTTTTGCAAGTGATTGTTGGAACTGATACTGACCTAAATAGTAATCTTAACTCCATCTTCCTCGGTCTCTCTAAAACCTTACATCCTCTTACCTCCAACTCATCCCTTTTGTTGTTAAACTTCAAAAGAAGAATTATTAAATTCATCAGTTATTATATTATTTTTATTATTAATGACTTTTATTATTCAAAATTTTCCTACTCCTAATTTGTACAAATTATTCATTTTATAGAATGGCTTACGCCGTCTGCCAGAGTGACAACTTTGGTTTTTTCTTTTCATAAAATTTAAATAACAAAACAAGATGTATGTATGTACTTAGTTTCATTGAACTCTAAAACATTTTATCAACTATGCTTTTTCTATATCGCAAAGCCCAGCTGATATATTTATGTAGGTTGTTCCGATTTTCTCCATTAAGTACAGGGTGGCGCACGAATCGTGCTACAAAAATAAAACGTAATAACTTTTTTTCTGTGTGAGTAATTGGCTTATTTTTTTTTTTTATTTTGTAGGTTACTATTTAGATTTACAAAAATGGATGCTTGGGATACGGAGAAAAGAATTTGGATAGTGCAACGGTACCATGCTTCGCAGTCCGTCATTTCCGTCCAAAGGGAATTTAGGCGGGAGTTTGGCGGTAATCCCCCGAGTAGATGGACCATTATGAGGTTTGTAAACATGTTTGCCGAATCTGGAAGCATCGCACGAAGGCCGTACCATCGAGATGCCAACGTTGGGGTTCAGGATACAATCGCAGCAGTAGCATCTGCAATACAGGCCAATCCGAGCGTTTCGACCCGAAACTTATCGGGGCAAATTGGAGTTAGTAGACGGTCATTACAACGGATACTTCATGACGATTTAAACTTGTTTCCGTACAAAGTCCAAATTACTAGCAAGTTAAACCCTCAGGATTTGCCTGTTCGCCTGGAATTTTGCCAAAAAATGTCAATGTCAATGTCAATGGGGACCGTTATTGAAAGATGTTGAAGGAGTTTTTTTACCCAGAACTGCGCCGAAGACGTATACGATTCAACAGCGTTTGGTTTCAGCAAGATGGAGCAACTGCACATATAGCCAGACCAGTTATGGCGGAGCTAAACCGAAAATTCGCAAACAAATTAATTTCTAGGAACTCCACTCTTCGCTGGCCCCCAAGGTCACCTGACCTGACTGCACCAGACTTCTTTTTATGGGGTTATGTCAAGCAAGAGGTGTATAAAACGAAGCCCAGGAATTTAACTGAATTAAAGCAGTCCATAACGACAATAATTGAGGCGATCCCAACTTCAACTCTTCAGGCCGCAATGAATAATTTTTTGATCAGGTGCCGCATATGCGTGGGAGAGCGTGGAAGTCATTTGCGGTCTATAATCTTTAAAAACAACTAACTATTTAAAATAAAATTGATTTTCTAACCAATAAAAAAAATAAATGAAATACATCGATTAAAAAAAAGTTATTTGAATTTCTTATTGTAGCACAATTGGTGCGCCACCCTGTATGATATGCATTTCGTGGTTTGTTAATCGATTTTTTCTGTAGACATTTCTTCTTATTTCCTGCAAAATAGGGCACCTTCCTAGGAAGTGTAGCACATCTTCTTTTTCTCCCAGTTTGCACAGTCCACAAATTTCAGGAAGATCATTTCTATTTGGGATAAAATTGAGAGATAGTATCTCTGCTCTCGTTTTGAACACAGTTGTAATTAAGGCTGTTTTATGGGTAGGACTGAAATAGTTGTTGTTGCTCAAGTTGTGGTGCAGCTGAGAATAAATGAGTCTTTGACTTGAATTTCTAGACTTTTCTTCGAAATCCATTCTTTTTTTCTCGTCGACTGCCGCTATGAGACCATATAGTTCAGTTTTCCATGAATCCCAGTTGTTGTCTTGAAGCTCAAGCGAGAAATTAGAATAGTCCGCCAAACGATTCCACTCAGCCATCCATGAATTTTGTTTCCTTAGAACCATCATAGTGATTTTCTTAGGAAGCCTATTGTCATCAAGCCCAAGCGTTTTAAGAACATAGTCTACTTGCATTTTGAGTGTCGAGATAAACAGAGGAGAAACACCAGTCTCTAACAAGAGTATGTGGTTTGGAGTTGTGCTAGGTAGCTTAAATGTTCTCTTCAAAAAGTATCGCCAAAGTTGTTCCACTTCCTCAAACTCCTTATGACCCCAGATTTGCGCCGAGTAGAACATAATAGCTTGTGCCGTTGCTTGAAACACTGTATATTTTAAAGCTGAATCTACATCTTTATGTGCCATTACACTCCTCCAGGTCGCGTTCAGTGCACTTTTTGATTTAGCGAGCTTTACCATCATATGTTTTCTCATATTAAGATTTCGTGTGATAACCATACCTAAGTAATTGTATTCATTAACAACCTCGATGTCCTGGTTTGATAACTGCCACTTTTCGTTGATACAATTTCTACCGCCAGCTTGGCGGAAGATCATAATTTTCGATTTGTTAAGGTTATTCTGTAGCCTCCATCTATCACAGTACTCAGCCACCCTGTTGATCATCAATTGAAGTCCCTGCGTTGTTTCTGCTAGTGCGACAATATCATCAGCAAACATAAGACGGCTAATTCTCATCGTATTGGATATATTTACTCCACCAGAAGGGAAAGCATCCTCAATGTCATCTATATAAAGGGAAAACAACAGCGGGCTAAGGTTACAACCCTGTCTTAGGCCGATTTCAACTTCGAAATATGGAGAGACTTCACATCCATTGAAAATAGCTGACGTTGTGTGAGCATACAAGCTTTCTATTATTCTCAGAAATTTGAGAGACATTCCTTTGTTATATAACTTGAGCATTAGAGCTCTTCTGTCTATGGTATCAAAGGCTGCCCTGAAGTCTATGAAAAATGCATACAGTTTTCGTTTTTTTTCGATACAGAGTTCAGCAATATTTGTGAGCGTATAAATTTGATCCACCGTTGAATAGTTTTTTACGGAATCCTGCCTGATTCGCTTAACAGATTGTTCTCTTGCACCCAGTTATAACGGGTGATTTTTTAAGAGGTTTAGAACTTTAAAAAAAAAAAACACAAAAAATTCGAAAAAATGAATGAAATATTTATTTGAATCGATAGTTTGAACCTTTCAATTTAATGTTTAAAGATAATTTCATGCAAATGTTGACCGCGGCTGCGTCTCAGGTAGCCCATCCGCTGAGTCCAATTTTGGCATACTCTTTCACACATATCGGCCGGTATCTCACGAATGAATGCATGGATGTTGGCTTCCAGTGCGTCAATCGAAGCGGGCTTGTCCCTATAGACATTAGCTTTGACATACCTCCACAAAAAATAATCTAATGGTGTCAAATCGCACGATCTAGGCGGCCAATTGACCGGCCCGAAACGTGAAATTAACTGTTCACCAAACTCGCCTCGCAATTGCGCCATTGTTTCGTGTGCTGTGTGGCATGTGGCACCGTCTTGTTGAAACCACATATCATGCAAGTCAAGAACTTCCATTTCGGACAAAAAAAAGTTTGTTATCATCGCTCGGTAGCGTTCACCATTGACAGTAACGCTGCGATTCGCATCATCTTTGAAGAAATATGGCCCAATAATGCCGCCGGCCCATAAACCGCACCAAACAGTGGCTTTTTCGGGATGCATTGGTAGCTGTTGCAATGCTTCTGGCTGATCTTCACTCCAAATGCGGCAATTATGCTTATTTACGTACCCATTCAACCAAAAATGAGCCTCATCGCTGAACACAATTTTTCGATAAAAAAGCGGATCCTCGGCCAGCTTTCCAAGAGCCCATTCACCAAAAATTCGGCGTTGTGGTAGGTCGGCTGGCTTTAGTTCTTGCACCAGCTGTATCTTAAAAGGCTTTACGCCCAAATCCTTCCGCAAAATTTTCCACGTAGTGCTGTAACAAAGGCCTAACTGTTGGGAACGGCGCCGAATCGACATTTCGCGGTCTTCTGTCACACTAGCTGATACGGCCGCAATATTTTCTTCACTACGCACAGTACGTAAACGTGTTGGTGGTTTAATGTCCAACAAAGTAAATTTGGTGCGAAATTTGGTCACAATCTTCCGAATAGACTGCTCAGAAGGTCGAGAATGCCGACCATAAAATGGAAGCAGCGCGCGATGAACATTTCGAACCGAGCACGAATTTTGATAGTAAAATTCAATAATTTGCAAGCGTTGTTCATTTGTAAGACGATCCATGGTTAAATTGCAAACCAAACTGAAGCTGTTTGATAGTGACACAAGGTACTAAACACACGTCAACTGTCAAAACCAGTGTTGCCAAAACCAAACCAGCTAAAAAATCACCCGTTATAATCGATTATACAAAACTTTCGTAAGAATCTTCAATGAAACATTTAGAAGTGAAATTCCTCTATAGTTTGCGGGATCAGTATTGTCTCCATTTTTGTAAATTGGTTTTAGAATTGCCTTGTTGTAAAATTCTGGAACCAATCCAGAATCCAAGAATGAGTCTGTAAGCTGTTCAATAAATTCCACTGTACTATATTTGTAAAATTCCATTGGGATTCCATCTGAACCCGGTCCCTTATTGTTTTTCGAATCTTGCAAAGCAAATTGGATTTCAGAAGCTGTAAATCGTGCGTCCAGTAGCTCATTTTGTTGAAACGGAATGGCAAACTGAAAAGAACTGGTGTTTTTATTCTTTGACATTTCTTGAAAATACTTATTTAAATCCCGGAGTTCTATGGGAATTGTTGAGATTAATTGTTCGTTATTATTTATTTCCCGAACTAACTTCCAGAACTCAGAAGAATTTCTACAACCGAAGATTATATTTGCAATGTTTTCAGCGAAAGCTCGACGTTTAGATTTCCACATGTTCTTGTATTCGCTGTTTGACTGAACTTTTTTTCGTTTTAGGAAAGTGGATTATGTGGATTTTTGCGAAGCATTCTTAGCCAAACAAAAGACTTTTACCTTGCTTGGGCCAACTCTTCGTCAAACCATTTTTCCCTAAGCTTCAAACTGCTACTTCTTTTAGTTGTATTAAAGTTATTATATATCAATCTTTTAAAATTTTAAACAAAATTTAATAACATCTCGGTTGAATTTAAGAAATTTTATTTTCAATAAAAAGAAGAGAAGTACATAAGTTAATTAAATTTTAAGCAATTTACAATCAAAAACCTAAATCAACAGTTTACACATTTTAAAAAGCTTAAAGATAAGACTCACCATTTTCAGATCCCTTATATTCATTTAGGAAAAAAGCACAGTTAAGTCACACACATGGTCCTCTTCGGTAGGTTAGGTAGGTATATATTGCCACAACCCCCACATTTGGTAGAACAAAAATGTGATACACTCTCTCTCTCAACCAAGACAAACCATCAGTATGGTTTGGGATTCGTAAATATTTACAAACTTGGCCCAAGTAAATATGACCCAAGAGTAGAATTTATTTACATTTGCCTTCATTAATGCTCCTTTAATGTCACGTGATAATAATTGAAATGAATTTCGTACATTTTGTATTGTATGCTTCATGTGAAGCATAAAGCTGGACATTGGAAAATTGTCAAGAACCAAAACCGGGAGCTTCATATCCTGAGAAGACATTATAACATGAGTAAATGGGTTTATCAACCGGCTTCCATCATGGACGGTATTATAGATTAGCTTTAGAGCAACGACAATGCATTAAATTTTCAGATAAAATTCATGTTGGTATTGTTTTTTGAAGGTAGTAGCACCATACATAAATAACACATTAAGTGCCCGCCTTTCCATGTAGGTATATTCAACCTAACCTACATGATGGAAGGGATCTTTGACCTCGTGCATAAGTAATGAGGATCGGAAAAGGGTGCTGGTTCTCATCTATTTACAACACTTCTACGTTGAAAAGTGGGTATAATTTTAGTGTTTTTTGTGCCTTAATTATGGGTTATAAGGTAGGTATTGTTAATGGAATCAATACTTCCTGGAAACATAATTATTGTAAGGCTTATTTAAAGGTTTCACTTAAGATAATACTTACACAGTGAAAATAACATGCACCCCATGACAATGGGGTTTTTCTTACAGTTTCACAATCGAAGTGCATATTGGATATTTTCATCCTCCCACAAAAGGGAACAGATATAGGATTTTTTTTAAAGAAGCTAAGTAAATCTGAAATTATGTTCTCGGCGGGTCAATAAGTCCGTGACTTTTGGAATAAAACACAGATTTTTTGATAAAAAAATAATTTTATTTTTCAACGTAGTCTCCCTTGAGCTCTATACACTTTGTCCAACGCTTTTCCAATTTTTGTATCCCTTCCAAAAAAAATGATATGTCGAGGTCCTCAAAATAGGCCTTTGTTTGCGAGATGACTTCATCATTGGAGTCAAATCTTTTTCCACCAAGCCATTTGTTCAGGCTTAGGAACAAGAAGTAGTCGCTCGGAGCCAAATCTGGAGAATAGGGTGGATGATAGGTGGATGATTTTTGCCATGGCAACTACACATGTGTGCACCCTTGCATTGTCTTGGTAGAAAAGAACTTTTTTCTTGGCCAAATGAGGTCGGTTTTTTTTCAAATCGTCATTGAATCGGTCCAATAAGTTGGCATAATATTCCCCATTGATTGTTCTTCCTTTTTGAAGGTAGTCAATGTGGATTATCCCGCGTGCATCCCAAAAAACAGTCGCCATAACTTTATTGGCTGACAAACCCACCTTGGCCTTCTTTGGACCCGATTCACCCTTAGAAACCCACTGTTTTGACTGTTGTTTGGTCTCTGGTGTGTTGTGATGGATCCATGTTTCGTCCACGGTTACAAAACGGCGCAAAAACTCCTCCATATTGCGATTAAGCAACGCCAAACCTTCCTGTGAAGTTGTTACACGATTGCGTTTGTGGTCGGCTATGAGCAAACGCGGCACCCATCTTGCGGAAAGCTTTCTCATGCCCAAGTGATCATTCAAAATTGAAACCACTGAGCCATGCGAGATCCCTACGGCTTCCACAATCTCTCGGACTTTCAATCTTCGGTCGGCCAACACCCTATCGTGAATTTTTTCGATTGTTTCGGGTGTAGAGACCTCAACTGGGCGTCCAGGACGTTCGGCATCTTCAGTGCTTGTACGGCCACAACGAAATTCAGTAGACCACTTTTTTACCATTGAAATCGATGGTGCAGAGTCCCCATAGTATTTATCAAGCCTAGCCTTGGTCTCGGTAATGGTTTTTTTCGCAAGAAATAATGCTTAATAAGCACACGAAATTCACTTTTTTCGATTTTCTCCTCAAATTAGTGAGTAGTCTGATAAAAATAGCTGTCAAACACAAACTAACTGACGCAGCAAGTTTAAATTTTGACAGGAGTCAACTGACAGATGCCTGTTGACAGGAGCAGTGTTGCTGTTTCAGTAAAGAGGTCAGAAATTCAAAAAGTCACGGACTTATTGACCTCATATATATATCGCGGCTTAAGAGTGAACATTCTAACGGATACCTAATGCTTTTAGCGACGCAGAGAAGAATCCTCCGAGTTCATCTCCTGTCATGTGCAAGAACCTATCAATCAAAACTCCTCGAGGCAAGACCCCGATGACTTTTTACTTCCTATATATTATGTACACTGAGAAAAAAATTTAACTCATTCATATTTAAATCAAACTCAAACACATATGATTTGGCATGGAATCGATTTCTATTTAATTTATATAGAATCGTATTAATTCATCGTTGAAATGATTTGAACATGATTCTATTCAAATTTAATATGCCTTTAATTTAACATAAAGATATTTCTGTTTGTTTTAATTAACTTCATTTGATGTTGTTTCAAATAGAATAATATTAATATTTTAAAATATATTGGTGTTTGGGTCGAAGATGTTTTCTGCTTAAATCAAATGATTCCAATGTTAGATTTTCCAAATAGATTCTAGCTTCTTTTAACTAAATACAAAATGGAGTAAGACAGGGGTGCACGCTCAGTCCAAGTTTATTTGCTCTCTTTTTGGAAGATCTTATCGACTTTTTGTCAGGAGGTATTGAATACGGAGGAATCCAAATTAAAACAATTTTGTTTGCGGATGACGTAGCACTGATGGCTTACTCTTCTGGAGCTCTACAATTGATGATAAATAAACTGTATGAATATTGTGTCTTATGGAGTCTGGTTGTTAATCTGGAAAAATCAAAGGTGATGATCGTAAAATAAATGGGGGTAGAGCCTGTGCCAGTGAAAAATGGCATTACAACGGTGATATTATCGAAGTTGTCAAAGAATACAAATATCTTAGAGTTTATCTGACCAAAGATTTGAGTATGGAAAGACATTTGAAAGAAAAGCTTATAGAAGCCAAAAGTGCTATAAATATTTCATGGAAATCATGCATGAACAATATACATGTAGCTGACAGCAGTAAATATCGTCGATCTTCTTCGAAAAGAAAATGAGATATTGAAAAGCAAAAATCCTCCAATAAACTCAAAACCTAGCTTGCCAGGAAACGGACGAACAAGAGCTAGCACGTGAAACGGAGAAGTCCTCAAAGAAAAGATTATGTTAAAAGCGTAAAGTGGCTCTTCACCTGAGGCAGTCTGGTTTTTTGAAATAAGAATTTCAAAGGAACGGCCCCCACCACCGATAAATGTTATACCATCGGCTTTTAAAATTATTTCACTTAATAACAACAAATGGAAAGTTTGTGTAAAAGACCCCAAAAGTAATTGTCTTCTGTCACGAAAACCATTCGAAGAAAAAGTAGAATGGCGTACCCCACGCATCATGTTCAAAAGACGATATAATTAGTGATCTTAAAGAGCACAACCTCAAAATCTTAGAAAGGGGGTGAAGCGACAGTGGTATTTATACTTTCGTTCAATTAGACTGAGAAACTAGATGAAATTTATAAAATTAAAACAATTTTAAATATCGTAGTTCGAACATCTAAGAAAGAACAGCAGAAAAGGTGAATTCCTCAGTGAAAAAGCTGCCAAGAATTCAATCACACCCAAACTTATTGCAAAAAAGAGCAAAGGTGTGTAAAATGCGCTTGAAAACACCTAACCATTGACTGCAACGGGAAAAGTGAAAGTCCACCGACACACGTGCATTAATTGTATAATGGAAATCACCCGGCAAACTATAGGTGCTGTGAAGTAGCTAAAGAACTAAGGAAGAACTGGAAAAGGCGGTAGCTTTGGGAAGCTTATGTCAAAACCGACCGAAAAGTAGCTTTCCGAAACTTTACGAAAATTCCACAAGTGACCCATAATGCACAAGTGGTAGAAAGTGAAAAAAATTGATTAATTGTTTGTTCAATGTTAATTTTCTTTTACTTATTCACTGCAGAGAGTGATAGGCTTTTAATTATTTATTTTGCAAAACCACGAAAATAAATTAAAAAAAAAAAATTAAAGATTTATCTTAACTCATACATCAAACAGAAAATAAAAATGCTGAAAACTATAGACGAAGCGCCAAATTCGTTTTAGTTTGCTTCCACCATTCTTATTTTGTATACGTCCACTTACGAAAGATCAGTTGGGGAGAGCTCTCTCGTCCAACGGCAAATGTTAACGAAAACTAATCGAAGAGTAGTACCTCGTGGCGTGGTGGTTAGTGCGTTGGACTGTCATGCCTAAGGGGTGGGTTCGACTCCCAGCCGCTGCCACCAAAACACAGTAATGGTTTTACCTGAGGTACTGCCTCTTGCGAGGAACTGACAAGACCTCCAAAAGTATAGCTACTTGTCATGAATAAATGCTTTTCATTTAGCCGTTTGGACTCGGCAAAAAATTGTTGGTCCCATCCATTCCTCCCAATAAAACGCACACAGGAATGGTTGAGAGTTGTATGTGACTAGGCCTTGTTTCTCCACGAGCTGTTGCGCCACTAACTTTATTTATTTATTTAATTTAACTTTGAAAAAAAAACGTCGTTTTTCTATGCAATTTTTGAAATATCTCCTAAAAAAACCAATCAATGTAATTTAATTAAATAAAATTTAAGTCGGGTTTTGTGTGTAAATGGAAATCCACACAAATGCAGTACATGCTGCAAAGGCGAAGTAAATATCAATTTAAATTGAATAATTCTTAAATGAACAACAATAACCTGTTGCATTATCAGCGAGTATAATAGACTGGAATTATAGCTATTTCACGAGTGCCAACTTGATCATCAGACGCCTTTAGTGGTGCTTAGTCTGGTTATGCACGTATTAATTGAAAAAACTCCTTTGCCGTCAAATGGGATGGAAGCGCAACTAAACAAAACTAAATAGACCTCGAAAAATTTTGTTCTGATGTTTTTGGAAAGCTTGAGTCAATTTTCTACTCAGCATTGAAAACCGCAACAATTTTAATGGCTTTGTTTTGGAAATATCACCATCCAAAGACATTAAGGTAGGTAGTTGGAGGCAGAGAATCGCTAAAATCTGGTAAAGTCACTTTGGATGCTAATATTTTACTAAATAGACGTCAAAAAAATCAGCTTCAATGCGTCGATTTGGTTTGAATAGACCTTTCCAGTAAGGTAAGGCATATATTTCATTAACTTTGAAAAAAACGTATTTTTTTTTTGAAAAAAAAGCAAGGGGTTAGCCCATGATTTTTTCCGAAATCCATGAAAAATTTTTGTGACAAAATTTTAACGTTTTAAAAAATTTTGAAAAGGTGTATTAATTTCCTATTCCGAATTCAAAGCCGTAACAATTTTGAAAGCTCGGTTCTTTAGATATTCGCTTTTTACGGATTGAGGCAGAAAATCGTCAAAATCTGGGAAAGTCACTTTGGATGCTTAAATAGGCGCCAAAAAAATTGTGTCTCACGTTTTGAGAAATGTGAGTTAATTTTCTTGTCAACACTGAAAGCCGAAATAATTTTGAAGTCTTTGTTTTGGAAATATCGCCATTAAAAGACATTAAGGTAGGTTGTTGGAGGCAGAAAATCATTGAAATCTGGGAAAGTCACTTTGGATGCTAATATTTTACTAAATAGACCCAAGCAAGCCCATGATTTTTTCCAAAATCCATGCAAAATTTTTTTGACAAAATTTTAACGTTTTTAGCAATTTTGGAACGGTGTTTTAATTTTCTATTCAGAACTGAAAGCCGTAACAACTTTGAAAGCTCGGTTCTTAAGATATTCGCATTTATCGGATTGAGGCAGAAAATCGTGAAAATCTGGGAAAGTCACTTTGCTTGCAAATATTTTACTAAATAGGCCTCAAAAAAAATTTTAACATTGGAAATGCTTTGAATAAATTATGGTATTACTAGAATGAATAAAGTGAATACATGTGTATATGAGATGAACGCTAACGTATAGGGAGGGTACGATCGAATTTTTGGTTGGTTTTACCACAATTAATAAAGTGAACAGATGAACGCTAGCGTATAGGCAGTGGCGGATCCAGGGGAGGGTGGTCAATAGGGGCTAAAGCCCCCCCACAGCCAATTAGTTAAATTATTTCAATAGCAAAATGAAATATATTATGATGTTTCAGTTTTTATTCAAGATCGGGGCTAAAAAATGTATATATGTAAGTTTTGTTTTACCAACTCCAACTCCAACGCCAACTCCAACTCCAATTCAAATTCCAATTCCAATTCCAACTCCAACTCCAACTCCAACTCTCCCTCCAACTCCAACTCCAACTCCAAAACACTGCAAATTCAGGTTGTAACTGCAATTTTCTTCACAGTGAAGTTAGCAGTGAAAAATTAATTAATTCATTTTTTTTTCAAATAAGGACTTTAAAATTTGGACCTTAATTTTTCTTTAAATACAAATTAAACTGCCATTCCGGAGCCTAACTGCAATTTTCTAGCAAACTCCATTATTAAGAAAACGAGTGTCTGCTAACTTCACAGTAAAGTTAGCAGTGCAATGGGTTACACTTACACCCACTACCTATTTAGTGAACTACAAAATCCGGAATAGAAATGCAAAAAAATGCTAATTCCTGCCGTGGTTCCATTGGTCTAGCTTAAACTGTTCTGCTAACTTCACGAACGTTTCGTATTCCTTTGTAATATCTGATATTATTAAGGTGCCGTCACACCATGCAAATAAGTAAGTCATCTTCCTTTTCTTATCAATCTTAGCTGGTCTTCATTAGGTCCATTATGAACAATGGCCTAGACTTAGAGAAATAATCAGGTAAATAATTAGCCTGGCCCTATTAAATTTACAAGTTTGCATAATCCTATATAAAGTTACTGACATTTCAGAAATTTAACTGATTAAAATAACTTTATATTCAATATAAAAAAGTTTGGTGGCCTATATTCCCATATTCAAGTTGATTTAAGAAGATGACCTGTTATTTTAACACTAAATTCTGTTAAAAACAATAAATTTTGACAAGATTAAAATAAAACTTTACTTTACTGAGATCTTGTTTTTTTCAACACCGTATGTTATGAATTTCTATTTTACCACAAATAAGTTTAAAGTAACGTTTGATATTGTTATTTTTACCTGTTTACCTATTGAATTTAACCTGGCCTCATATTAAAGAAACACTCTGCCTGTCAATTTCAACGTAACATCAGAGTTAAAACTCACAAACATACAGGCAAAATTAATTGGACAATAAGCAGCAATAGAGATAGGACCTAGACGCACGTATCCAAGACATAACAATTACACGACAAAGGGTTGATTCAACATTGATCATGTTAAATTAACTAAATCTTCATTTTAAATTTACAGGACATTGAATATTTAATTCATGTTTCTTCACTAGATTTTCATGTAAAATCAAATAGATTTACAGGTTAAATTACCAAGACTTTCAGGTAAATTTTAGAGTTTTACTATTTGGAGGGCAGTGTTAAATTAACATGATGTCATTTATATATTACCTGTAACCTTCGTTGATTAAACCTGAAAATCAGGTATAAAAAACAGAAATTGGTTAATTATACCTGCTTTTTCTCTGAGTGTATCAATCAACATGCTTCTTCCAGCCATGAGTCATGGTCTTCTTTCATTGCGTCTTTTTATGATTTTGGACTCGCTAATGATCTGGGTCTGATGAGTATTGGAGTATTGGCGTCCATCCACGGACCTGATTCCTGGATCAGGATCACTTTAACTTCTACATCATATTCTACAAAACCACATTCAATTAAAAGACATCAATTCTTAAACTTTTTTTTCAAAATTATATTTGTTTGGGGTTTTTACGGAGTAATGAAACTGTTGTATGTGGATACAAAGATCAGGAGTGTAAAACTATCTTATACGAATTATAAAAGACATAATCTATCATCAGCAAATCGGAAAATGTGTTCAAAATTTTCATTTTCACCAGTGCAATTAATCTAATTGTATATTTTTAATATATTTTCTATATTTACATCTAAATAAGGGCCTGCAATTTTAATTTGTCTACCTAAAATCATCATGATTTATATGAAAAATCTTTACATACATAGTTAATATATATGTTTCCATCTATTTATTTAATTTTCAATATTATGAGATTCCTAGAGATGGACATAAAGATAAAAGACCATAGGAACCACATCATAGGATATTCATTCAGCTATGCTAGGAAAATTCCATTAGAAAATTTACTTCAAGAAATTCAGAAAAACAAAACAAAAAAAAAAATAAGAGGAAATTTTCTTCAAAAGTATTCATGTGATAGAATGAAAGGATCTGCATTCCGGAGAATGGAATGGGAATGTCTTGGATTTTATCATCATTTGAATTGGATTCATTTGTGGGTTTCTTAATGGTGTATAGCTATAGTGATAGTGACCTGAACTTATAAGGGCAAAGAATCTTCTACACATTTAATCCACCGTACTGGAGATAATGTGTGCAAATATGTACTTTGTGAATGGCATATCACGAGAACTTTCTTGACCATAAACATTTGAAAAGATATTCTTTGCCGTTGGCCGTATAAGTTTGAGGAATTTGAAATATTTAAGAGTAAATGTGTTTTCTTTCATGAATGTGTTTTGTGTCTTAAGTTTTATGATTCAGTTGGATTTTACATATGTTTTTTAGCTAAATATTTTTTTTGTTTGTTTTGTATGTGAAATTTTAATGTAATGAATTTGGAAGACTATTATTGGGTCTGAGAATTTGGTGGGTGTGAAGTTAAAGGAAATACTCGTAATATTATAGGTTTTTCCAGGATGTAACTCTATTTCAACCACTTTTAATCTTCTGGTACCCTGAATGTAGCTATTGGTAAGAAATATTTAGGACTTTTGTTTTCCTTTCGATTCAAACAGTTTTTTTTTTATTTTAGCAATATTAATTTGGAAAAAATCTGTATAAGGATCACCCTAATGTATATCTATATTTTATCTACGTGAACTTTCTTAAACACACCAATGATACGTGAAAACTTAAGGTTTAAAAATCTCGCGGGTGAGGCCCTGTTTCAATTTGTGCTCAAAAAGGCTCTTAGCCCCTCAGCTATTTCAAGGTAACGGAGAAGACAATCGTATGCATGTAGTGAGATTTTTCTTGTTAAGAAAGTAATATTTGTTCATGAAACTCAGTGGGGCTTAAGAATTAATCACAAAGTTCGCGACACATAAGTTTAACCAAAAAATATTAAAATTCAGTAAGTTTATTCAAAGAAAAAGATGGTAACGGAGAAGACGCGTACGATTTAGAGATTTCCGGTCTTTGAGCTAAAAGCTTAAATTCTGCGCGAGCTATCAGGATATGAAGTTGATTTTTTTGTGCAATTATATAAAGCTATCATATACGAAAAACCATCTTCGGTTTGGTGCCAAATTTCATTTTACGATCAGAAAAAAACATGATAGATGGTAACGGAGAAGACAGCTAATGGTAACGGAGAAGACATGGACGATTGAAGATCATTTCTTATTACGAGTACATTATATCGGTATTGGGATAAAACAAAAACGGTTTTGCATATCAATGAAATTCTTTATTCCTGTGAAAGTACGTTTGATGCCATTTTGTATGGAATTCGATTTCATTAGCATTGCCACGACGGGCACGCTTGCAGAAGTCCAGACGCTGAACCCAATTTACGGCGGTTTTCAAGCATAAATAGGCCGATACTGCTGCAATTTCACATTCGATATTCGTACGAAGTTCATCAATCGTCGCTGGCTTGTTGGCATAGACCATAGACTTAACGTAGCTCCACAGGAAATAGTCTAAGGGCGTCGAATCGCACGACCGAGGTGGCGAAGCGAATGGACCATTTCGTGAGATAACACGTTCTCCAAACTTGGTTTCCAATAAATTGATTGTGACATTCACTGTGTGGCTTGTGGCGCCGTCCAGTTGGAACCACATGTCCTCCAAGTCCATATCATCAAATTGGGGCCAAAAATATTCAGTTATCATTGAACGGTAGCGATCCCCATTCACAGTAACGTGCCGGTCTTGATCATCACGGAAGAAGTACGGCCCAATGACGCCGCCGGCCCATAAACCACACCAAACCGTATTTTTTTCGGGATGCAATGATGACTCATGGAGTACGTGTGGATTGCTGCCTGACCAATACCGCATATTTTGTTTATTGACGAAGCCATTCAGCCAGAAATGAGCCTCATCGCTGAAGATGATTTTTCGATGAAAATCCGAATCATTTTCAAGTTGTTGCTCAGCCCAATTCACAAACATACGACGCTTCTGGTGGTCAAGAGGCTTCAGTTCTTGCGTCAATGTAATTTTGTTAGGATGTAGGCCAAGATCTTTTCGCAAAATTCGCCACAACGACGTCACAGAGATGCCTAACGCTTGAGAACGACGTGTGAGAGACACATTTGGGCTTTCTGCAACTGAAGCCCCAGCGGCAACAATATTCTCTACACTACGGGCACTTCTTTATCTCACTGGCACGGGAATATTTTGTACTGTGCCTGTGGATTCAAATTTGATCTGCTAGGACGACTATAAATTGGACGTAGCGCTCTTAACGTTGAGGCCACTGACTCCGAATTTCGCTAGTCAATTTTAATAATTTCGACTCGTTGTTGGCTCGTATATCTTTCCATCAAGAAATGGCAAACCTTACTGAAGGGAAATGTCAAAAGAGCGGCAAGAAATATAGCGTCGTTTGCTGTCCCTGTCGCTTTACTTTTGTAGCGTCCCTGTTGAAAAACCCTTTAAATGTTTGCATAATTTTTTTGTGTTTATTTCCATGTTGCGTACGAAATTTTAGTCGCAAACCTCAGATTATATTTCAGCACCTTCGAAAACATAAAATAGGGGTAAAATTAAAACTACATAGATAGCTTTTACTGTAACTTCAATTGAAAATATTATTAACTTTAAGTTTTACATCACATAAACAGAAACACATACATATTAAAATAATTTCAAGATACTATAAAAATTATGGCTTTTTATTCAAAAAGTGTTAATGATAACGGTGATGAAATTGATCGACTAAGATTATGTAGAGGAAATGATAGATCGTACTATCAAAACTCTAATGCCTTGATAAGTGATAGAACATCAACTGTTTCCAATCAAACATCCAGCGTAGGTGGGATTTTTACGAGGTAAAGGAATTAAGGAAAATTTAAAAATTTAAATTAAAAAAAATGTCTATTCTTTTCTTAGATACATAAATCCTGCTGTTTGCACTGCAAAAATTGATACGAGTATGGAAAGCCTGAGCGATGATGTACAACTTCCACTAATAGTGCCTCCATTAGATTTGAACTCATCTGGTGAAACAATGCCATCAACAGATAGCGCACCCTGTGTTAGTTATATTGTTCAGAAAACTTCAGAGGCAAATCAAATATCCCAATCAGATGCATTTTTAAATTGGCTTTCGGGTAAAAAGTAAGTTCCACAACTTCCATAAACTAAGGCTTTACATACACATAATCCACTACCTTTTTCTGTGATCTTATCAAAATTTTGAATGCATTTCTCAGTAAAGTGTGTTTGCTGCGAGGAATCAATTTCTTAATAGCAAAGAATTTTTTTCGAAAAAATGATTACATACTCTTACATAGCTATTAAAAATGTAATGATTTTCGATTTCTGTAAAAACAAATTAACAAATGTGATTGTATTTCTGAAAATTCTCTTAGAGCTCAAGAACACAAACTTCTAAAAAATAACTTTTAATCTTTTTTTTTGTCGACTGATTATAGAAAACTTAAGTCGTATGAACAAGCAAAACAAAAAGAAATTGAAGAAATACGTCAACAGCAACTTGCAGAAAAGAAAAAACTTGCTGAAAAGAAATACCAAGAATGGTTAGCTAAGAAAACCCAACCAAAAGAAAAACCATCAATTCAAACGGAATTGCAAGAATATCGAGAAGTTTGTCAAACTCTTGATGATAGTGAAAGTAATCGAAAAGCTTGGGAGCAAAAAAAATTAGAAGAATACCGTCGAAAAAGAGAGCAAGCATTAAAGGTTAGAGAGCAACAGAAATTATTGGAAGAAAAACGAAAGCAACAAGCTAATAGAGCTTGGCAAAATTGGATTGCTGAAGCTCCTCTTAAACCAAAGCCAGTTCCTTTGAATAGAGGTTTTCTTACTTTGAAGGGAACAATTTCGGATATTTATATAAATCCAAATCCTTGGCGTGAGCCTTTTGAAGAGGTTGAATGTGATTAGGGATGTGATTTTAAATTTTAAAAAAATACGTAAATTGTAATACAATGGGATTTTAGTCTAGACTTTCAAATAAAGAAAATTATTTTTAAACAAGATACCGATTTTCTTATGTATTTTTTTATTTTTAAGCAACTCAAACTTCGAGATTGACACATTGCAATCCACTTAAAAATTCGTTTAATCATAAGTCCACATAACAATAATCTAAAAAAGCATTTTGATCACCAATGTAGCATTGATTGTGGTCTTATGACCCACTTCCTTAGTTGAACACATTCTAAGCCAAAGATTGTAATTCCGTACTCTGCAAAAGTGTTTTGATTTCCTGTCAGATTTTATTCTACCCAATCAATTGTGGTGTTATGACTCACTTCAGGTGTATCAAAGTTACAAAGTGGCTTACACTACAATCAAAGAGATGACAACAGAGGAAAATGGGCATGTGTTATGAGTGGTTGCGTCCAATTGTTGCAACAATTTTTGACCTACTTGTGTGTATGGGTTAAGTGTGAAGATATCTTATAGAGAAGGAAAGTGTTGTGCCACATGATAATATCTGTTGCCTTTCAGTCCCTGCGTTCAAGGATCCAGAAATCTTAATTTTCGGGGCGCCTGTTTGGTCAGCTGTAATAGAAATTCTGAAAATGCAGATGACTTTTCGTTACGTTTGCTTACGTTTTTCTGATAAAAATTTTCATCTGAAAACTCAGATGACAGCTAAAAAACTATACAAAAAAAAAAAAGAATCTGCATTCAGAGAAAAAAGTCCGGTAAATAATTAACCAGGGCCCTATTAAATTTACAAGGTGCATAATCCCATATAAAGTTAGAGACATTTCAGAAATGTACCTGATTTTAATAACCCTATGAATATTAAGTGTTAAATTAACCTAAATAAATAAATAAATTTGGTGGCACAACAGCTCGTGGAGAACCAAGGCCTAGTGACTAACAACTCTCAACCATTCCTGTGTGCGTGTTATTGGTAGAAATGGAGGGGACCTACAATTTTTGCCGAGTTTAAACGACTAAATGAAAAGCACTTATTTGTGACAAGTAATACTCTTGGAGGATTTGTCAGTTCCTCGCAAGAGGCAGTACCTCGGAAAAAAACATTTCTGTTTTTAGGTGGCAGCGGCTGGGAATCGAACCCAGACCTTTGGCATGACAGTCCTACGCACTAACCATCATGCCAGGTTAAATTAACCTGGTGGCCTATATTACCATATTCAAGTTAATTTAAGGAGATGAACTGTTATTTTAACACTGAATTCTGGTAGACAAGATATTTTGACAAGAATATAGCGCTAATTTTACCTTAGAGCAGGGTTTTTTAACACTTTATGTTATGAATTTGTATTGTACCACAAATCAGGTTGAAATAACATTTTATATGGTTATTTTTACAATGTTTACCTGTTGAATTTAACCTCATCTGCCAATTAATTTTAACGTGACACCAGTTTTAAAACACACACACAGGCCATCCGAATAAAATTATTTAAATTTAACCTGGCCGCCTGTTAAACTAGCCCTCTACCAGCGTTGAAACACACTCACAAGCAATGGTTAACGAAACACTTTGCCAGGTTATTTCAACGTGACACCAGTGTTAAACCACATACACACACAGGCCATCCAAACAAGGTCAGTTTCAACTTATTGATATTTGGTACAAGTTTTTTATGCAGCGAGGTTCAAAACTAAGTCAGTATCACAAAGTATTTTAAAAATAAAATAGTAATAAATTTCTATACTTTGAGAATAGTGCAAAATGAATTGGACGGTAGGCAGTGTTAGAGATGGGACCTACAAGCATGGATCCAAGACTTAACAATTACCGGATACAGGGTTGATTCAACATTGAATAATGTTAGATTAAATAGATCTTCATATTAAATTAACATTAAAACATTTTAACATTTTATTCATGTTTTTGAACATCAACATGAACATGTCAACGTTAAGTTGACTAGATTTATAGGAAAAAATAGCTAGACTCTCAGATAAAATTTACAGTTTTACTTTTTTGAGGCAGTGTTTACTTTACCTGAAGCAAACGTTGATTTAACACGACATTAAAATCGGGTATCAGGTTAAGCCGCTAACCTGATCTACCGATCAGGTATAGTAAAACCTTAAAATTGCCAGCTTAAGAGCGTATTATCAAGTCAGAGTAATTTATTTCAATCTTTTCAAGACATATTGACCAATTTTGAAAATTCTAGTTTTTATATATTAAATTAATACAATAAGTGCATAATTTTTCAGAAAATCAGATAGGGGAGAGGATTAAGAGAGAGATTGAACAAAGTGAGGAGGTAGGGGGAAGGCAAAGGAAACAGAAAAGGAGAGGATGGTGGGATGAAGAATGTAGGGAGAAAAAAGAAGAAGTAAGAAAGGAGTTAAGGAGGTGGAGGAAGAGTATCGGGACGAAGGAAAAATACAGGGAGCGAAAAAGAGAATATCAAGCGATGATTGAGAGAAAGAAAAGAGAGGAGCAGGATGAGATGATAAGAGAAATTGCAGAGGCCAATACCGAAAACAAAGTGTGGGAAATAATAAATAGAGATAGAAAGAAGAGAAAGACGATGGGGGAAGGGATTGAAGAAGAGGAATTGAAAAAATATTTTATGAGTCTAATTGGAGGGGTGGAAGAAAGAGTGAGAATGGGAGAACAGGTAACGAGAAGAGCGGAAGATGAGACCGAAATTAGTAAGGAGGAGATCAGAAAGGTGGTTAGAAGACTCAAAGAAGGAAAAGCAATGGGAACAGACGGTATACCTAATGAAGCGTGGAGATATGGAGGAGAACAAGCTATAGAGGTAGCATGGGGCATCTGCAGGAAGGTGTGGAGAGGAGATGGATGGCCAGAGGGGTGGAAAGAGGGAGTAATTGCCCCGATAATAAAGAAAAGTGTAGGAACAAAGGTAGAAGAATACAGAGGAGTAACGCTCATGCCATCGCTGTATAAAATATATACGACGGTTTTAGCGAAGAGGTTAGAAGAAGAAGCGGAGGAGAAAGGGATGATACCACCAAATCAAACGGGTTTCAGAAGAGGAGTAGGAACGATAGACAACGTATATGTGCTGAACTATTTGGTGAACAAAGAGGTTGCAGAGGAGAGGGGCAAGCTAGTGGCACTGTTTATAGATTTAAAAGCTGCGTTTGACTCAGTAGACAGGAAAATTATGATGGAGGCGTTGGAGGAAAGAGGAGTGAGAGAAGGGCTCAGGGAAAGAGTAGGGGAGGTCTACGAAGAAACAACGAGTAGAGTGAAATCGGCAGGAGTGATGGGGGAAACATTTTGGACGGGAAAGGGGGTAAGACAGGGGTGTCCGATGAGCCCAATACTGTTTAACTTGTTGACAGCGGATATAGAGGATGAACTGGGTAAAGGGAGCTGGGGAGGGGTAAAAGTGAGAGGAAAAAGAATTTGCTCGCTGGCATACGCAGACGATGTGGTGGTAATGGCGAAAAATGAAGAGGAGATGCAAAGCATAATAAGAAGACTGGAGAAGTACTTTGGGAGGAAAAGACTGGAAGTAAATGTGGGAAAGACGAAAGTGATGAGGTTCAGGAAGGGAGGAGGGAGGAACACAACAGTAGACTGGAGATGGAGAGGAAAGAAGATCGAAGAAGTAAAAGAATTTAAATACCTGGGGTATGTGTTCAAAAAAAATGGAGGGCAGGAAGCACACATAAAGGACAGAATAAAAAAGGCAGCAGTGGCCATGAAGGAAGCATGGGGGATTGGAAGGAGGAAATTCGAGAAGGATTGGGAGAGAAAGATGTGGCTTTTTGACACTCTGGTGTGGACGGTGATGGGATATGGGGCGGAAGTATGGGGATGGGAGGAGAGACAAGAAATGGAAAGGGTGCAAGAGAGGTACCTCAAGTGGACGCTAGGGGTAGAATGGCAAACTCCAGGGTATATGGTAAGAGAGGAAACAAAACGAGATAAGATAATGATTAGAGCACGGAAAAGGAAGTGACATAGCAAGGGAATGTTTAGAGGAGATGAAAGAGAGACAGAGAGATGAACGGGGAAGAGGGTCACGATGGGAACAAGGGAGAGAAAAAATAAAGGGAAGAGAAGACAGTATGAATGGATACGAAGCAATAGAAAGAAAAGACTGGGGAGAGCAAGAGAAGGAAAGAAGGGAAAGAATAAGAGAATCCAGTTACAACAGGTGGTACAAAGAAATGATGACAGAAGGGATTCCACAATATTTAACAGCGGGTTGGAAGACAGAAAGAACAAGGAGAATTGCAAGAGTCAGGCTAGGGAATGAGGTGAGGGAAAGATGGTACTGGAAACGCGAAGAGGAGAGAATATGCAGAATATGTGAGGGTGAACAAGAGACATGGGAGCATGTATTAGAAAGATGCAGATCTGTCGGAGATGAAAGAAAATCAATAGGGGAAAGGATGAGGGAAATAATGGACGAAACGGGGAAGGGAGAAGAGTGGATAAAGGAACTAGAGGCAGTAAGAAAAGATAAGATGATAGAGAGGGGTGGAGAGGGAGCAGAGTAAGGAAGCGGGAGACTTGTAACCCTTAGGGGAGCCAATACAAATCAATGTAATGTAATGTAATGTAAGTGCATAATTTAATTTTAATTTTAATTTTAATTTTAATTTTAATTTTAATTTTAATTTTAATTTTAATTTTAATTTTAATTTTAATTTTAATTTTAATTTTAATTTTAATTTTAATTTTAATTTTAATTTTAATTTTAATTTTAATTTTAATTTTAATTTTAATTTTAATTTTAATTTTAATTTTAATTTTAATTTTAATTTTAATTTTAATTTTAATTTTAATTTTAATTTTAATTTTAATTTTAATTTTAATTTTAATTTTAATTTTAATTTTAATTTTAATTTTAATTTTAATTTTAATTTTAATTTTAATTTTAATTTTAATTTTAATTTTAATTTTAATTTTAATTTTAATTTTAATTTTAATTTTAATTTTAATTTTAATTTTAATTTTAATTTTAATTTTAATTTTAATTTTAATTTTAATTTTAATTTTAATTTTAATTTTAATTTTAATTTTAATTTTAATTTTAATTTTAATTTTAATTTTAATTTTAATTTTAATTTTAATTTTAATTTTAATTTTAATTTTAATTTTAATTTTAATTTTAATTTTAATTTTAATTTTAATTTTAATTTTAATTTTAATTTTAATTTTAATTTTAATTTTAATTTTAATTTTAATTTTAATTTTAATTTTAATTTTAATTTTAATTTTAATTTTAATTTTAATTTTAATTTTAATTTTAATTTTAATTTTAATTTTAATTTTAATTTTAATTTTAATTTTAATTTTAATTTTAATTTTAATTTTAATTTTAATTTTAATTTTAATTTTAATTTTAATTTTAATTTTAATTTTAATTTTAATTTTAATTTTAATTTTAATTTTAATTTTAATTTTAATTTTAATTTTAATTTTAATTTTAATTTTAATTTTAATTTTAATTTTAATTTTAATTTTAATTTTAATTTTAATTTTAATTTTAATTTTAATTTTAATTTTAATTTTAATTTTAATTTTAATTTTAATTTTAATTTTAATTTTAATTTTAATTTTAATTTTAATTTTAATTTTAATTTTAATTTTAATTTTTATTTTAATTTTTATTTTTATTTTTATTCTAAGAAAGTTTTAAAAACATTATAAAAAATGGTTTTAATGGTTTAACATTCCTTTTTTTAATTAATTAAGATCCACTAAAAAAATCTCGATAACCGTGGCTATGCAATGAGCTATGTTAAGAACAAAATGTACCTGCCTAATACCTAGTATTGTATGTAAATTTAGTTGTGGTAATTTGACACTCAGCGAAATGATGAAAATAAATACTTTTTATATTAAACTTACCACGTTTAGTTCAGTTACAAACAGTAGTTGTTTCTAGTATTTTTATAAAAATAACTTTTAAAGTAAGTAGGTTTATACAAAGAGCTACCTAAATTATTCATTTTTATTTCATTCTATTTTCCATATTGTAAGCCACTAAATTTTTTTTTGATATCTCCCCAAATGACAATTGATTATTTACAAGCATAAAATTCAACCATAAAGCACATCATTCTATAAAACATTAAGAACCCAGATGATACCTCTTGGCTACGAACCATTCTAGTCCTTCAAATTCTTATCAGTCCCGGGGTATTCTATTGCTCTCTGCCACCATTATCACCACCACCACGAGGAGTATTTAACACAGTAACCATTATTACTCTCGAATGAATTTGGAAAATTTAAATGTACACAGGCCAAGGATAATGTCAAGCCGAAGGCATTTTCCAATTTTAAACATCAAAATCCAATCTTGGTTTTTCAGTAGATAGATAGATAGATAGATGTAGATAAATGCTCCTGCTCTTTGTTAATTTTTTGAGTATGGAAGACGAACTGCCACCCCCAGGAATTTTCTATTTTAAAATCTCCTCCTCCACTCAAGGCATCAAGGCACTATGCACTAAATGAACGAGGGTGGGGGAGGGGTTGAGTCAAAAAAGACCACCGCACCGTCTTGCGGGTATACTTTTAATGATAAAATGTTAATTCTTGGTGCTTGAGAACGTGGGTGCGGGCACAATTACAGAGTATTTCTCTGATGGAAAGAGTTAAGATGATGAATCTTTCAAATGCGTGTGGCAGGGAGATGGAGTACCTACTATATGTATGGGTATGGGTCTTGAGTCGTCGTTATTCCATTTCTGCTTGTGAGGTACTTTAATTTTATATCTTATCGGAATAAAATCCCTTTTCAGTTCAAATGTCTTCCTTTATCATCATCCGGGTAATGGCGGCAGCAGCAGGGTGGCAGCGCGGCGGTGGGGTAATGGTAGAGAAATTGCCTGCGATGCGGCTCGTGTACCCTTATTTTTCAATAACCCTTTTTGTTTACTTGGCCAATATACGAAAATTGCCAGTGATGAACAACGACACAGCATTATTTATGCATGTGCTGCTTCTGCTATATGTGTGTAATCTGAGGGATTTCGAGTGGTGGTATAGAAAGAAATTATTTCAAAAGAAGTTGGTTTTTGATGACACAAGATTTTATCAATGTTTTATATATTTTTAAGAAAAAAAAAAACAATAAATATACTTAACCTACATATGAGTTAACCTCATCAATATGGGGGTCCTGTACATATACATACAATGAGAGTACTTCAATCAATTATCAAAAACATTTTGGTGAGACATTTTTAAGGGCTCGATATCGGAATTTATCCATCATTCCCTTAAGACCATCCCTCCTGTCCAAACTGTGGGAAATATTACCCCCCCTTCTTTGCATTTTTTTCTTTTCTACTTCCAGCTTCCAAATGCTTTGAATTTGTGGGCATATTTTCGCGAATCACCTAGTATGCAAAATATTTTGGGGATGAAAATAAAAATTTGAAAAATTAGGGATTTTTTTTTTTTTATTTGGAGCTGATTAAGGTCCATCCAAATACATATGATAGCTCAAAAAACCCACGAAAACGTACAACTCTAATGTATATTATGTTTCAATAATGGTTCAGGCAAAATTTTGTTTTTAAGAATATCCAAAGTTTTTCTTGCGATATATTTATGAAGGTACTTTATGGCAAGTTATGCATTCATAAAAAAAGTTTTTATCACTCTTGAAGGTGCTAATGAAAAAAAAATGGGTCTTACAACTGGCTCTAGACCGTTGGCACCTCATGTATGGGGAATTTAATATTTGAGAATGCCATCTAATTGGTGAGAAAAGGTCAACTAGTCCTAGAAATTAGTCAGCCCTAGATAACCTGTAATTAAGGCTCAAAGTTTCTCAGGGTCACTTAAGGTCATTACCATCTGAAAGATCTCTAGATGGTGATAAAAGGTCAACTATTTAATTGTTCAGATAAGTTTTTTCTCTATGAATTTTCAAAATTCGTTTCAAGGCCACAAACAAATTTTCAGCACCTCATTTGGGTCATTCCAAAAAATTAAGTATGCCATCAGAAAGGCCACTTCATGGTCATAAAAGGTAAGCTATTTTCAGTAATTAGTCAACCATACATATATTTTAATGAATTATTAATGAATTTTAAAAAAAATCAAGGTCATCGCGATGTTTTGCACCTCATTTATGGGAAATGTGCAAAAATTGTTTACCATCTAAAATATCTGTAGATCTATATAAAAGATCAGCTTGTTTCCGTAATTGGTCAGCCATAGATTTTTTTTTAGTGAATTTTCAAAAGTTTTCAAGGTCTTAGCGATTTTTGGCACCTCATTTATGGGAAATTTGCAAAATATTAAAACCAGCTGAAAGGCTTAAAGATCTTTATGAAAGATCAGCTCAGTAATTGATCAGCTATAAATTCTTTTTTACAATTTCTTAAAGTTTTTTTTTCATCTTTCAGATAGTGAACAATTTTTAAAAATATCCCATAAATAAGGTGCCAAACATCGCAATGACCTTGATTTTGTTTTTATTCATTAATAAATCATCAAAAAATTTGTTGACAAGTTATTGAAAATGGCTGACCTTTTATGGCCATAACATGTTCTTTCAATTGACATGCTTAATTTTTTGGAATGACCCAAATGAGCCGCCAAGTTTTTTTTGTGACCTTGAAGTGAATTTTTAAAATTCATAGAAAAAAAAACTATGGCTGACTAATTTCTATAAATAGTTGACCTTTTATCACGATCTAGAGATCTTTCAGGTGGTATACTTTTTTTTGTAAATTTCTCTTAAATGAGGGGTGCCAGAAATCGCGCATGACTTTGAGTGACCCTGAGAAACTTTAAGCCTCAATTATAAGTTATCTAGGGCTGACCAATTTCTAGGACAAGTTGCATATCAAAGTTTTCAAATTTAAAATTTACAAAAAAAAGTTTTAAATAATTTTTTCAAAATTCGATATCTCAAGAACGTTCAAAATATGAAGTCGTTTTTTTGACAAATTTCCCAAAATTGACTTCAATATGGACTAAGTAGGTCACATAGTGTATCTCAGGAACCAAGCATGCTAGAAACTGTCAGTTAAGCTCCAAATTTTCAGTTTCTTGCATTTCAAGAATAGACTATTCAAAATTTTGAAGTCCTTTTTTTGAAAACAACTTCATACCGACCTGCTTACTTCATGTGAAATTCATGAGAAGATAGCAGGTCGGTATAAAAATTTTTCCAAAAAAAAAATTAAAAATTTGTAAGTTGCCTATTCTTGAAATGTAAAAAAAAGAGCCTAATTGCAAGTTCCTAGCATGCTTGGTTCCTAAGATACACGATGTGACCTACTTACTTCACATGTGTTAGTAAAAACTTATCCATAAAAGATACAAAATTAGTTTTTGGGGCAACAAATTTGCATTTTAAAAGCTAAATATTTTTAGCATTAACAGAATTATCATTTTCGGATTTTCGTTCGCTAACTTCAGTCTTTAAGCGGAATTTTGGAAAACTTGAAAACCCGTTAGAGCTACAAAGTGAGGGTTTTTGCTACAAATAAGCATTTTTTTTATAAGCTACAACTTCAGATATCAAAATTTTTTGATTCTGCCATAAAGTGTCCGCAAAAGATAAGGGACGTCACTTTTTTCCCATAATTTCCATGTCTTTATATACAATTTTCTGAAAATTTCAACCTCTTGAACACAAGAGAAAGCAAATACAATCCAGTCATGAATTTTATTTTTCAAAAAATTTTCTTCTTCTTTTTTTCAAAAACGACTCCGCTACTTTTCTTTTAAAAAAATACCTTAAGTGAAGGCTATCTTTTAATGAAAATTAATTAGTGGAAGTACAAACGTCTTAAAGAACCATTTTTTTTTTATTTTCTTGAAATCTTAAATTAAAAATCTAAATAAAAAAAAATCTGTGTACTAAAAATTTCAAAAAATTATTTTTTTTGGATTTGAACAGTAAAAATAATTTTTTTTTTTTTTTGAAAAGTAAATACATCGAAAATTACTTAGATTTTTGTTTAATCTGTAGGCCTAGTTTTTAAGTATCTACATCAATAATTTTTGCACCAAAAGACTTTCAAAAAATTAGTTTTCGTCATAAAACTTGGTTTGGAAGAGCTCACTGAGTTGCATTTTTTTCGAGAACAAAATAATTGCATTTAGTTTTTTTCTTACAGTTTTTCATGCCTTGGAAAAAAAGAATTTTTTTATAATATGAAAACTACACTTTGCGGGGATGTATAAACTAGGCTTTCTAAAAAATTTCTTAACGCTTTATTAATTATAATATTTACAAATATTTTACTTCTGTGAAAAAATAACGGAAGGTATAGACTTTCCCATACAAATGTTTAAAAAAAACCGTTGAAGAAAATCTCATTTTATCCGAAAGTGAAAACAAATTTTTGAAAATTCGATGTTTCAAAATGGGGTTAGTATTTTTATTAATTTGTTTTTTATCTGCATATTAATTAAATCTAAAATTTGCAAACAGAACAATGTTTTGAGATTATTACATCAAACATTTTTTTTTTATAAGAACGTTATAACGATTTTCCAAACTGAATTCCCATAAATTAAACGAGTTTTTTTGGATTGCTTTTAGTGTGGGAATATTTTTGTAACATTTTTGGTAAGGTGCCAAAATCTTTAACACTCAAAAATTTATGCTTTTTGAGCAATTACTGACCAATAAAAAACGATAAGTTTTTCTTTTACGAATATTTCACATTTGAAGTTCCTAGTTTGAGTGTGTTTTTCGATTAAAGCTCTTCTACCAGCTAGATATCACTCTCACGCCTTTCCTATAGGTGAAAAATAATTGTTTTTTTTTTTATTCTTATAAATACGATCAAGGACAGAATTTAATTCTGCAAACAATTGTTTAAAAATTGAACCAATAAAAAATTATCTACAAGGTTTTCCATTTTATTTATTTTATCTCAAAATAATCGAAGCCCTCTCTTCAAATCAATTGACTTACAAATTCTGGTCACACAAAATTTATAACGACTGAGAAAAAATTAAAAAACATAAATCATTTTATTGAAGCTTCGTCCTTCTAACATATAAAGATCACAGGTGCTACCCTTTCTTATACAATAACCAAAACGTGCTGCAAGAGTGTCAATATACGAAGGGATGGAAAGAAAATTTGATGCGACCAACAACCCTTCTGGTTTAATGTTCCTTCCCCATATCAATATTATACTCAAGCCAAAGGAAAAGGCTATATAAGCGAACTTGATGCCAGAAAAGCGGTGGCGGCCGGCTAATCGATTTTTGATTGAATATAGGAATATAGTATCAATAACGCAACAATGATGTGGGTGGCTGACTGACAGATGGGGTTGAAACAAAGTGGCTGCACAGCATGTTTTTTTTTTGGGGGGCGGGGCGGTGGATTGTATCGATACGTGTGTCGTAGAGTTATTTAACGGCATATCAGTATGGGGTTGAATAAACAGCAAACACAGGTTTCATGTGGTAAAAATCCAAAATATGATCACTTCATAATGTGACATTGATAGATGATAGTCCTTAAACCAGGAGGATTTACCTTGTTTATTTATTGTGTTTGTGGTGTTCTTAAATAGGTGATTTAATAGGGATAGTCATCATGATATTTTGGGTTATACTTTAAAGGGAATATTTGACTGGTTCTAGAGTTTAAATTTGATTGTTTATTTAGTGTGCGGGTAAGAAAGCTTTTAAAGTGCAGTTTGAAAATTGTTTTTTTTTTATATTCATAGTTAATTTATTTATATTATTATTATTATTTAAACTCTTAAACATTCGATAACCTTTTACACCATCACACCATATTCAAAAACCATAGTTACAAGTCAAAGCAAAGCTACCGCTTAGGTACCTTATTCAATGGACGTCTAACAAATTCACATCATAAAATATGCTCGTTTCTCCAAAATATAGCTTTGTTGTTAAGATTCATTTTCATCGACACCCCATTATACACTTGAGCACAAAACTGAAGCAAACACCAACTATAAAATTAATTCCATCTCTTTCAGAACACAAAATTACAACTACATTCATAAATGTAAGAAAAAGGACATCAAAATGTTCTTACAGCATTATATACCTACACATTGTACTTACATATTGTATCTATACATTTTAATTTCCTCTTTTAATGCATGGCTAAGTCCTTTTTTGAAAAGTTGCCAATATAAGTGTTAACAATATCTACGCGTTTTAATTAGGATCCAAATCTCAATGGGGTATAACAACACCATCCCGAAGAGATTTTTAGGATGAATGATGTTTTGTATTCTCAATGTTGCTTTGTTTTTTTTTTTTTTTGTACTACTTCTGCTGTGCAAAATCAGAAGGACAACCCAAACCTATGCATGTATATATCTATATCGTATTATGAGTGGGATTTTTGGGTTTTTAGCCCTTGGCAATGCGTCTCAACATCTATTGTAGAGTGTCTTTATGTAAGACCTGATGGATACAATATAGATAGGTGCACAGTGCACACGTACACACATATAGTGCTTTTTGGTTTATGGAAAGAAATAATAGTCTCATCCTTCTAAAGGCAGGTATATGTAGAAATGAATACATATTTATGTACAGAGGCACTAATATATGACGAACACAATTCATAGTTCATATATGTAATGTAGAAGAAAGAAGAGTCCTTAATTTCCTCTGGGTTTATTCCGTGTAGTTTTGTGAGACTCAAAATAGTCGTTTTATACTACAAATATGGGTGGCAAGGATTGGGTTATATCTAGAAGGGATGAGAACTTAGGATGACAGAGAAAAGTTGGGTCCAATTTAATAGTTCACAGTATTTTACTTTCAAAATTGCATACAGGGTGATTCAGAAAAATAAATCGTTCTCCATTTGAAAAAAAAACTTATAGTCAGATAAATCTATGGAAAATGTAAGGCTAACCCGTGACAAACTGTAACAAAACATATTCATTTGCAGTTAGGTTCAATGACATGTGCAAGGCGTTTTGATACGATACAATTAATGATGAGAGAGTGTAGGTTGCACCAAAAACAGAAAAAAAATCATTTAGAAAAGGGGGTCGTATTGCCCCCCGTTTGAACGGGAGGGCCCAACTAACAATTTTACTTGTATAAGGTTCTATACAAGCTATTTTCAGACTGCTATAGAAATGGTAAAAGGCCTTATCCAAGTCATTTTGGCGCATTTACCCAAGCTAATTAACTGCCATAAGACTTTTGTTGACAGGTCTTTTAGCAGCAAAAAGCTTTTCACGAACTGCTATTACCTTGGCTGAATAAGCTATAGCTTGCCTTGGATGTTTATATAAGGCCCTAGTAAGTCATTTTGACAGCTATTGCCAATAGCTTGCCTTGAATGTTTATATAAGGCCTTACCCAAGCCATTTAATGACAGCTATTGCCAATAGCTTCCCTTGGATGTTTATACAGGGCCTTACCCATCTGAAATAAAAAAATATATATTTTTTATCGGTTTTTTATTTCATTTTTCTGATCTTGTTTATTGCATTTAATTTTATTGTATTTATTCTCCTCAGTCAGCTTGCGAAACCTTTTTTCTGTATTCTGTAATGAGTCAAATATAAGTTTAATTATTAAAATGAAAAGTTTTTGTTACCTGGGATTTGAACTCGATTCCTTCCTCGTACACTGGTAGCTAGTACTCTACTACTTTGCCAACTTGCTTTTGAGGAAAACATATTCAAAAGTGAATAAGTTGATACCATATACGTACTTCACGTTCTCACTTGTCTTTGGTAGGTTCCAGAACTTTCAAATTTTTGCCATGAGTTATTCATTTTTAAGTTTTGCTAAAAAGGTCAATGTTACTGTAAGCACTTCTTTTATGTTTTACGATGTTCAATGGGTACTTACCGTTCTTATTTATTTTAATCAGATTTTTTTTTTAAGCATAATATTTTATAAGACACACTTGTTGTTCTTCACTGATTATTTTAATTTGTATAAGGCTCATACAAACAAGCCTTATACAAGTTGTTTGCAATGATTTGTCTTGGAGAGCTTTATAACAGCTATTATTTTAAACATTTTCAGTAAACAACTTTGGAAGGCCTTATGCAAGCCATTTATAACTTACATTTACAAGCTTTGTATACAGCTTTTGTAACTCAAATTTGAATGCTTTATAGCAGCTATTTGCTTACATTTGAGGTGGAAAATCTTTGGCTTGCTCAAGATCGCCTTATACAAGTTCTATACAAGTTATTACTTGCCAAATACGAAAAAATTTTGCCTTATACAAGCTAAATTGTTAGTTGGGGGGTTAGGTTAGGTTAGGAGGGGTGATGATATGGCAAGCCGCATCATCTCACTCGGGCCTTCGTGGATCCATTGCACTCCCCAGAGTTTAGGTTGGTAGGTATGAGGAAGGTAGGGGGATTGAGGGGAGCGTAGGTATGGGATGCCTCCTTGATTCATCCTGAATTCTGAATGAACTTCAAGATATTCTTTACTGGCAAGGAAGAGATTTCTCCCAAATCATCGAAAAAGTATTCTCCAAGGGCTTCTTTTCTGGTTCTAGCCAAGCTGGGGCATTCACAAAGAAAATGTGATGAGCCCTCCTCTGCCTCTTCATCTTGACACCCTCTACATAAGTCCGATGGGCTGATGCCCATTCTTCTCATGTGGGTTCCCATTGAGTTGTGGCCCGTTAGAACTCCAACCAGGAGTGATAGTTGAGGCCTGCTTATCTTTAGTATATATTCAGTTTGGTTCCTTGAAATGTTCGGCCACAAATTTCTTGAAACCCGGCAAGTGTCAATTGATGACCGTCTGACGTCTGCAGCTTAGAGGAAGTTCTGGTGAATTCTACTTTTTTCTTGCTCCAGTGGCACAAGTATCGAGGGTTCAACCTGACTTGCATCAAGAGATGATGCACTTTTGGCCAGTTCATCCGCTAATTCGTTCCCAAAAATATCACTGTGTCCTGGGACCTATTTAAGGGTAACAGTATTTGTTGCATCAAGAGATCTCAGCTCAATTGGACAACGTTCTACCAGATTGGACTTAATAGTGATTGAGAAAATAGCCTTGATTGCCACCTGGCTGTCTATGAAAATGTCGATATTACTATTGACTAATTCATGAGATAAAAGATATTTCACGGCTTCAAAAACAGCAAGCACCTCCGCTTGGAATACACTGCAAAAGTTTGGAAGCTTTATTGATCTATTGATAGGTGGGTTTCCCGAGTAGATACCTGACCCTACCCCTTTGTTTTTTTGGAACCGTCAGTAAACTCCCAAACATGATTCGCATTAAAGACCCTGTTTTCATTCCAGAATTCCCTTGTTGGGATTTCTGTCATCGCCACCGTGTTGAAATCTATGTGCGGTGTGATGTAGTCTGTTTGAACGTCTATGTCCGTAAAGTTCCGTATTATTCTATGACCGTAATGGCCCCTTTTCCAATTATCAGCCTGTTTGAGTCTTAAAGCACTTTTCGCCGCCATCTCTTCCGTAAACAGTTCGAATGGGGCTAGTGAAAGGAAAGTCTCTAGGGCTGCCATTGGAGTAGTTCTCATAGCACTGGTTGTGCCGATACACGCTATTCCTTGGAACCTTGTCATGGCTTTTAGATTGGTTTCCTTATCTAAGGCGGGCCACCAGACCATGCTGTGTACATCCAATGAATGGTTCTGGGGCTGTGATCCCATCTTTTGCCAAAAATTCTACTGCAGGTGCAGAATGCTATTGAGGCTTTTTTTCCTTATTTCTTTAATATTTTCGTTCCAGTTTAGTTTACGATCAAGTACAACGCCAAGATATTTGGCAGTGCCCGAATTCCGTTAATGGTTGGCGGGTTTATGTTCGGAATATTATGTTTCCTCGTAAACATCACCAATTCTGTCTTCCGTGGGTTAACGCCAAGACCACAGCTGCTGGCCCAATTACTGTCAAGGGCCGTTTGTAGGAGCTCGCACAGAGTAGAGGCGAATTTTCCCGAGGCCATTAACACAATATCATCGGCATATGTAACGACCTTGATACCATCCAGGTTTAATTTTAGCAGAATCTGGTTGACAACAAGGAGATAAAACTCCACCCTGTGGAGTACCCCTACATGTCCTAACTTTTAGCTCCCATTTTCACATTAATGAGTCTAAAAACTGCGAGAAAATTTTTCAAGGTATGGTTGCTAAAATATTCGCACCCAAGCAACTTTACCTGATTTTAACGATTTTCTGCCTCCAACTACCTACCTAAATGTCTTTAGATGGCTATATTTCCCAAACAAATAATTGAAGAAGGTTAAAATACAAAAATGTGGAATTGAAATTTCTCAGAACTTTCTAAAACTGAAAATGAGAACCTTTTATGATATATGGTTTCCGATTAATAGGCATCCAAAGTGATATTCGATTATTTGCATTTAGCCTGAAAATGCCTTTGTACAGATATATATATACCACCAAACCATGCAAATGGGTTTGGCTTTCAAGTTCTACACTATTTATTTAAAAGCTATCCGTTTCTGAAAACCAAAAGCTTCTGCAATGTCTAGTTCAATAGATATTTGCATCCAATGTAAATAATTTGACTGAATTTTTACGCAATCGGTTAAATACAAATATCTAACGCACCAAGCTTTCACAATTGTTGCGACTTTCAGTTCTGAATAGGAAATTAATACACCTTAACAAAAATCTAAAAGAAAAATAGCAAACATTTTCATGGATTTCGCAAAAAAAAACATAGACTAACCCCTTGTCATTTTTTCAAAAAAAAAAAAAACTTTTTTTCAAAGTTAATGAAATAATCGTTCGGTACCTTAATAGAAAAAAAAGTGAAAAAGTTGTCTAAACTATAATTTATTTGTTGAATTCATGTAACCCCCTCATACCAACTCCAAATTGCTTCATGTATGAATGTGGCAAAATTAATATTTTTCAAAATTCTATGAGAATGATGTTTCATTCAGTTTATGTCCTAATTCGTATTTTAAAAAACATCGATTATGTTTCAAGACAAGTAATCGATTCAATCAAGTTCAAGTTGTGCATTCATCCCTTATCAATCCTCTGTATTTGCAAAAAAAAATATTTTCAAGATCACGTTTCGATTCTCTGGCTCTGTTGAAAAATGAAACATTTTTTCTTTGAGAAAGGCTGTCTGAAAATAATTTCACACTTTTTCTCCCCCTTGTCAAATATTTGTCATACATAAATATTTCACTTATTGCATTGAAAATTCATAATTTTTTAAATCACGATCTTCTTCACAAAGACTATTTCTTGCACCAACATATCTCAACGTAGGTAGGTCCTATGCCTTGAAATGTGCTTAAAAAAATTCCCTTACTTGGTCCAATCGAGTTTTGCGCTTAACAAAACACATTTTTGCGATTTATTTTTATTTGGATGTACTGTACATGCAAATATATATGCAATGTATGTGTAATGAGTAAATAGTACACCTTCTGTTTTCTTTTGACCTACTTAAGTGTAAAAATCATTTCAAATAAATAAGTCGCTTAAATTCTTTTTTTAAATTTACCTTATTTCGTTTATACCTAAAAAAAAAAGCCGTGGGCAAAATTTAATTGGAAATATCCCTTCTTAGGCAACTCAGTCAATTTTCTTTGCATTTTTCTCTTTTACCGATTTAAAGCAGATTTAAAAATTTCATCCCAAGGGACACAATTTTGAACTTAAATTCTCCATCCCTAGTCCAGTTTGTTGTAGCCGGGATTTTTTTTTTATAAATAAATATTTTCTTGAGATTTTTTTTTTTTTTCTTTTGTAATTTATCGCACAGGACGATAGCAGTCGTTTTGGTTGAGAGTGAAAGAAATTTATAAGAAGTACGAGTATAAAGCAGTGACAAGAAAAAATACTTAATGAGATTTTTACCATGATAACATTCATAATTGGATTAAGGCGACACGTTGGAAAGTGAATGAAGCGGTGAGGAGAAGAAAACAAAAAACAGACATTTTTCTGATTCCAGAAAAAATATTTATAAGAGGGTTACCTTGGGACGCAGCTTATTACACGTTGATCTGGGTATTTGGAAGTATTTAAAATTAAAGTAAACAAAGGGAATATTGTTGTCACAGAAAATATACCTTTATATTATTATGTCATCTTATTTCTTGAATAAATATGATTTTATAGAAACAAAATTTTAAAAAAACCTTAGTGTTGTTTAAAAAACATTTTTGATTATTTTGTTTGTATTTGCATAAGTGTACATATACATACATATTAGAATGGTTCTTATAGAGATTATTGTTTTATTTTGGAAAAACTGGTCAGAAAAACCATTTAAATATGGATCGATATGAGGTCACAGTTACTTAAAGTAATAATCTTAAGGAAAGCCCCCAAAAAATCAATAGATTTTCTTCCCGTTTTTGATTATTTTTTTTTTTAATTGAATGCTTGAATTGGCCTGACACTTTATACAGCATACTTAAATTGATAATCAGGCAATACAATTGAATAAAGAAATCCAAAATAAAACATAATAAGTAACGGGTGATTTTTTAAGAGGTTTAGAATATTAAAAAAAAAAAAACACAAAAAATTCAAAAAAATGAATGAAATATTTATTTGAATCGATAGTTTGAACCTTGCAATTTAATGTTTAAAGATAATTTCATGCAAATGTTGACCGCGGCTGCGTCTCAGGTAGCCCATCCGCTGAGTCCAATTTTGGCATACTCTTTCACACATATCGGCCGGTATCTCACGAATGAATGCATGGATGTTGGCTTTCAGTGCGTCAATCGAAGCGGGCTTGTCCCTATAGACATTAACCTTGACATACCCCCACTAAAATAATCTAATAGTGTCAAATCGCACGATCTAGGCGGCCAATTGACCGGCCCGAAACGTGAAATTAACTGTTCACCAAACTCGCCTCGCAATTACGCCATTGTTTCGCGTGCTGTGTGGCATGTGGCACCGTCTTGTTGAAACCACATATCATGCAAGTCAAGAACTTCCATTTCGGGCAAAAAAAAGTTTGTTATCATCGCTCGGTAGCGTTCACCATTGACAGTAACGCTGCGATTCGCATCATCTTTGAAGAAATATGGCCCAATAATGCCGCCGGCCCATAAACCGCACCAAACAGTGGCTTTTTCGGGATGCATTGGTAGCTGTTGCAATGCTTCTGGCTGATCTTTACTCCAAATGCGGCAATTATGCTTATTTACGTACCCATTCAACCAAAAATGAGCCTCATCGCTGAACACAATTTTTCGATAAAAAAGCGGATCCTCGGCCAGCTTTCCAAGAGCCCATTCACCAAAAATTCGGCGTTGTGGTAGGTCGGCTGGCTTTAGTTCTTGCACCAGCTGTATCTTAAAAGGCTTTACGCCCAAATCCTTCCGCAAAATTTTCCACGTAGTGCTGTAACAAAGGCCTAACTGCTGGGAACGGCGCCGAATCGACATTTCGCGGTCTTCTGTCACACTAGCTGATACGGCCGCAATATTTTCTTCACTACGCACAGTACGTAAACGTGTTGGTGGTTTAATGTCCAACAAAGTAAATTTGGTGCGAAATTTGGTCACAATCTTCCGAATAGACTGCTCAGAAGGTCGAGAATGCCGACCATAAAATGGAAGCAGCGCGCGATGAACATTTCGAACCGGGCACGAATTTTGATAGTAAAATTCAATAATTTGCAAGCGTTGTTCATTTGTAAGACGATCCATGGTTAAATTGCAAACCAAACTGAAGCTGTTTGACAGTGACACAAGGTACTAAACACACATCAGCTGTCAAAACCAGTGTTGCCAAAACCAAACAAGCTAAAAAATCACCCGTTAGTTGTGACCACATATCGATGCAAATTTTAATGATTTTTCTGACCACTTTTTCGAATTATAGTTTTTTACCTTAAAGCGGCCGCGGGGTCTCAAAATTCAATTTTGGAACATGTCCCAAAACAAAAATTACTTCTTTCTAAATCCTCAACAAGATCCCTCATACCCATTTTGAATATAAAAAATTTAAAAAAATTCCGACACCCCTAATGTCCATGTATGTAAATACACTCAGAGAAAAAAGCAATAACTAACCAATTTCTAGTTTATTATAAGTGATTTTCAGGTTGCTATTTTTCAACTCAGTAGATCAGGCTAACTGCTTTCCCATATACCTGATCTTACTGTTTTGTTAAATTAACGTAGGTTGCTGGTGAAATCTGCCTGACATCTTGTTAATTTACCACTGCCTTAAATTCGTAAAATTGTAAATTATACCTGAAAATCTTGATAATTTGACCTGATAATCTAGTTAAATTATCATGACTTAATGTTCAATGTCATGTTAATTTAACATGAAAATCTAGCTAATTTAACATGATTCAATGTCAAATCAGCCCTGTATCCTGTATGTGGGGCATTCCATGTCAAATCGGACAGTTTGAAAAAAAAATATTTTAGATTTTCCCAATTTTTTTTATATTTTTTAGAACTCATCATCAGCAAACAAGATTGATGATAAAACAAAGTGTCATCTTCATCTTGCAGCAGCATTTGTCCAAAGTGCAATTCATTATTTTGGTAACACAATGAAAGATTTGACGCCGGTGAGCGAAGTTAAATGTGCATAAATAGTAGAACAAAATGAAAACGAAAAAGTTAACCTATGCATCTCTGTGGGAGGTGTACTTGTTAGAAGATAAAAGCTATTTCAAATTTATCGGAACAAACAAGAATCAACATTTCCACTGTCAGCATTCATCGATCTCTCGTCTTTTTGAATAAATAGCTTTCATAAGCATCTAAACGTTCTAGAATCATTCGTTTGTCGAATCAGTTTCAAATTATTTTAGATTAAATGTAGTTTCGTTACATTTAGTTTTTTTTTATCGATCAATAAGTGTAATCAATGAGGTTAAAGTGTTTTATATAATTATTGATTAAGATTACACACCGTTCATTTTGTAATAATAGTATATAATAATAATTGAAAGAAGATTATGTACCTAGAACTTAACAACAAAGTAATGATTAAAAAAAACCACAATTTTCAAAAATCGAAAAAAAAAAATAGTAATTATAAAGCGCCCACGATCTACCTGGGCTTAAAAGTTGGGAAATTGATAAAAGTTTAAAATAGTAAATTTTCCAAAAAATCAAAATATGCACTCACTTTTAAAAAAGGATTTAAAACATAAAATTTATAGAATCACATTTTAAAACAGCTTCAATTATTTTTTATATTTTTTTTTTTTTGAAAAGTACATTTGGAAAACTTAAATTAAAGAAAAATTATTCAACTTGGACCATTATTAAGAAAGTTATGAGCAATTAACCAAAAAAAGAGCGATTTTTTGAAAACTCGATATCTTTTTGAACGGTCCATCAAAAAAATCTCAAACCTTACCACGAAGTGTCTATCGAAGAATACTAAAAAAAAAAATTGGGAAAATCAAAATAATTTTTTTTTCAAACTGCCCGATTTGGCATGGAATGCCCGATATATATTATGTCTTGAATAAATGCGTCAAATTCACATTTCTAAATCTGCTTATCATCCAATTCGTTTTGCATTAAATTATTTATTACCATATATAAAATATATAGTCTTTATACTTTTAACAACTTTTTTTGAAAATTTTAGTTACAGTCATTTTTATTTTCAAAGAAATCGAATACAAAAAAATGGTTCTTTGAGAGGTTCCCATTTTTTTTTTAATTAGTTTTCCACACAGTTAAATTAATGGATTTAAAAAAAAAAAATTGTGTCTTATAAATGTTTTAAAGCATTGGGGGATTTTTTTTTTTTTTTTCTTCATTTAGAGCCGAATTGCCCATAGACGGCATCGACGGTTTTTTGGAACGACTTCCTCAGTGCCTTTCACACGTGCAATTCCAAGCTCAAATATCAACAAATTTTTGTTTTTACTTTTCAAAAAACTGAATAAACGATCCTTTTTTCAGTTTTTAAAAGAAAACACGACTTATAATTCGTTTAAATTGTTTAATTTTGCATCTTTATATTCTCTGCGCAACCAACGAGATATTTGCTTTCAATTGTCTATTATTTATTTGCAATCTACAACATCAGGACCCATTACAAAAATCTGCAAGTTAATATTTCACTCGAATTTAACCTTAAAATATTTAGCTCCCATTTTACGTAGAAAAATCTCCCATTTTATGTAGAAAAAGAAATGGAGAAATTATTATTGCTGACCAACAACTGAAATGTATTTAGGTACGATATGTCGATTTTTATATTCACGACAGCAAACATTTCCAGTGGTTAAAAAAACCAAAAAATAGACTAAATTTCACCAAAATTTTGACTGTGATTGACATTTTATGAATTGAGATTTCAAAAGTCGATATTTTGAAAGTCGGTGGTTTGCAGAAAATTCTTAAAAGCAAACGGCAAAAGTCTTCTGTTCGAAAACGCAAATACAAATTTTACTGCGCATTGTGTTCAGTAATGAAGATTCCTAAAGTCACATACATGTTTGACTACATCATCTACGGTACAACTGAGCAGCAGGTATAGAAATAGGGTTGACGAATATTGAAACGTCAAATGCGTTTGCAAGTTAATTATTAATTTAATGGCGTTGATCAAACATTTTTCTGACAACAGGACAATTACATACTACTTGTCATGACGCAATATCTACTTAAAAAAAAAACACGATCATTTGACAACCAAATTGATTTTGATTTGCCATTTTCGAAAACGCCCGATACTGTGATCCAGTAAATAGTTTAGGGAATGATGTTTAAAAGCGCGCTTTACTTGCTTTGCGGATTGTCATCAGTCAAATAACTCAATCAGAACACAAGTTTGTATCTTAAACATAATCTAAAATTTTCTATAGCATAAAAATAACGGTCAAAATCATGTCAAGTCAGACAAGAATGTCTGATAAGAGTTTTTGCTGATTCCGTGCAGACATTCCAAGCAGAGCGTTGTATTTTAAGTTTCGTTAGAATTCTTGGAATTAACGACAGATAAAATGTCGAATGATTAATTTGTCGACAGATTAAAAAGTTGATCTACATATATGGTCGATTTTTTTCTAGACTTTCTTTGAAGACAGAAGTCTTACTGTCTATTTTCGAAGGTAAATATTTTATGAACTAGTAGTTAAAATTGGTATTCTTATTTGCAAGAAAGTCGATATAAACCGGCATTTCAACTGGTTAAATCACCTTTTTTCGCCGATCGATCATTCGTACGTAACCTACACTGAATCATGGAGGACTCAGAGCTGAAACGAACCAAGTCAGAAATTCCAAGATAATTAGAGGTAAGTCAATAAACTGCCATTAGTTGATGAATGTTATACTTCTTAATAGAACATGTCTAAAGTTTATTCTCTAAATTAAATTATTATTACTATTCTCTTATTAAAAAATGAAAAGCTTTAGTTGAAAAATATTCGCAAAAATTCCAAAAAAAAAGTTTTTGTTAACTTTTCTTTTTTTAAACATCCGTATTCAAAATTTTATTTCCAACAAAGTTTCTTTGAAGTTATATACGGCTTATTTGTAGCATTCACAAATTATTGAAAAGGGGTCTGGTTGACCATTACCCAGGGGGCCGATTCTGGTTCTGTGAAAAAGTGAATCGAAAAACTTTTCATGCTTTCACACTATGAATAAATTTCTTTCACGCCGTCATTTGGGAGTGAAGATCCAAAATGAAAACGTCAATACGAACAAACAATGTCGGATTCAATCATATCTCTTGTCAAACCCATAAGGAGAAAAGTATTTCCATCTCATGCATTTCTCTGTTCTCTTTAAAAACACAGGAAAATTGAGAGAATTGTACAGTTTTCAGAAGAAATGGTAAGGTGGTTCGAGCATCGATAATATAGTTTTCATTCAGAGAAACAAAATCGCTTATATGTGCCAAATGAATCGAAAAAGTGAAAGCAATGCTCGGCAGCGAATATGAAAACTATTTATTCGATTCTTTTTTCACAGAACCAGAATAAGCCCCCAGGAATGAATGAGTGAGTAAAATCCGATTCTAGCGACCACAAAGTAGGGAGACATGTTCAAATTTTCAATTTGACAAATCGGAACAGTTTAAGTTATAACTTCCTGCGAGAAAAACGCTTAAACACAAGGGTTCTCGATTAAATTCCATTTAATAATTTTTTGAATCAAATCTATCATTTATAAAAGAAATTCACGAAGATAGATAGTTAACTTCGTATTCAGAACTAGACATATTGAATCTGCCTTCAATGATTATCCCTAAACATTTTCATTTTCAAATATAAGCTGCTTATTCGTTCGAAGAACATTGAATGTGTAAACACCCCATTTCAAACAACCATAAAACACTTTGATATTTTTGATAAAAAAAAAACGAACGAAGTATCTTAATCTCCTTATAACCTGACCAAGTAGATAAGAGTGTCATTGAGACTTGAGTAAAAAAAAAAAACACTACAAAAGTTCAATGCTCCAAGTCCCACTAGATCTTAAAAGGCGTGAAATTAATTTACATAATTTTACGCTTCTTGAATTCCAGTCTTATACTCACTTTTAACATTGCCCGACCTCCCAAATCCTAGAGCAAGGGTGTGCATTGATCCTTGGACAATAAAGATTCATATTACAGAGTGTTAGGTACGAATAATAAAAAAAATAGACAAGATACGGTGACTTGAGAGTCAAAATGACACTTAAGTGCTTTTGTGGGCCAACCTCTTAATATGTTAATTTAAGATCTGTGTTATGATTTGACCTTATTGCTTCGATAATGTGAGAAGGCAATTTTCACAAAATCAAGGGATATTTAAATATTTGTATTTATTTTTATTTTTTTATTTAAGAAATCTTAATACATCAGAGAGCATTTATTAGACTAGCAAGTATACCAACCTGTTCTCACAAAACCCATCAAGAACTTGTACTATGTTTGCCCTTTGTTTTGAAATTTAATTGAAAATGATAAATTCGAAGATGTCAAAGCTTTTCGTTCATGGGTTGTGGGTGCATATTGCTGGTAACCTTTGGGCAGTAAATCATGTTATGTTACAATCAACCCTTGGTTTGCTCTATACCAATTGACTTTGTGAAATTTATAATTGAATCTTAGGTGGAAAACTTGAAAGTTAGTGCTCCTTGATTGCCATCGACCGCATATCATGGGGAATATATGTGTGTGTGTGAACAAAGACGCAGATGGATTGTTTACTTGAGGGCATAAGTGGGACTGTAAGTTCATTTAGCAGGCTTTCAAATCATATTATGCAGGTTCAAGAACTTTAAGTAGAACCAAACAAGGAACATGACTAAAACAATACCTTTTAATACCTACCTTTAAATGTCTAAGTAAGTCGCAAATTTTTAGTGAATTTTTTGAATATGTATTGAATTCTCATTATCATTTTTTCCTTATAAGTATGCTTTTCTTATACATATATTGAAGTTTTTATTTTAAGGATGCATCCTTACGATTAGAATTCACGACAAATTGTTTCTAACTCCTATGAATATCTAACTGACAAACGAATTGAAACCTTTTTCCATAATCAAATTTAACCTCTCTGCCTCTAATGAGGGATCGTTTGAGCACATGAAGAATTCTATAAACCCTTTCCTTGAATCTGCTTTCCCATTCGAGTTAAGTATTTGGACCTTTTCCTTGAATGGATTCGTTTGAGAAAATTTACATACAATTTTTGTACTAACATTTTGTTTGATTGATTTGAATTCGAAATTTTTCTGCTTACACCATAATGTATAGGTACACCATATGACTTATGCAAATTAGATTTATTTGATGTTTTGATGTTGATGTCGAAGATTTTGAGAAGCCAATTTTAGTAAAGTCTTATCAAAACAGATTTTTTAGTTAAATACTAGTAGCTTTGATCTTGAAATCCTTCAAAAAATCAATATTAACGCGCATATTATTCACTCGTTTAATCCAGATTAAAACTTAAATCCAGATAAAAAGAAATTTTAAGATAAATCAAATTCCATATTATTTACTTTTTTAATCCACACTTAAATCCAATTTTTTAAATCCACCCCCGATTAATACAATTGGATTTAAACCGCCCTCTGTAGGTCAGTTTGTTGTTAAATCCAAATTATAACTGAATTTTATACTATTCACTTTTTCTTGATATTTTAAACCGAACATTTTTCAAACCTAATTGAAGCAAAGATTTGTGATACGTTTCCTGCGTTTGTTTTTCCAAATGGAGTTGGCTAACTCGGTTTGAAATTAAAACGACGGTGACGACTGACGACGACTCATTTACTCGATGTAATCTTGCTGATCACTCGCCACGCCGTGGTTGTTCAAAAGTACTTTTCAGTACCATATGATCATAAAGCTGTGGTCTTGCCATGTCCATTTACACGGGAATCTGTGTTATGGTTTTCTCGCTATGGTCTTGCCTTGGTCCCGCCGTGACACTTATAAGTGGTTTTAAGCATTGCGCATGTTCTGTCGTTGTCTTACTTTGGTCTCGCTATAGCCTCGGCAAAAAACTTTTTTTTATTAAATCAAAACTTTCAAAATGGTTAAAAAGTACAAACGCGGTTTTCAGTGTCATGGTCCTTGAGTTTGTTTTATGTAGTCTCACTGTTCCCAATAACACGGCTTTCTGAGTCGTGGCTTTCTCGTTTCGGAGTCGCTATGACATCAACACGTTGTTTTTGTCATTGTGCTAGTTTTATCATCGTCTCGCTTTAGTATCACTGTAGTCTCACCAGTCTCACCAACATTGTTTCAACTTCCGACTCGATTTAAATTTGTATTCAATTTGCACTTGAAGTTGAAGTTTATTGATATTTGTGTGACTTCTTATTATAATACTAAATAAATTAGCAATTTCTGATCAATCAAAAATCCTTTTAATAGGTATATTCTTATAATGTTTTATACACTTGTTTAAAATACATACTTTCAACCATCACGGGAGAAATTTGACATTTCGAAAATTTGATATTTGGATTAAACGTCTGGATTTAAAAACATTTAACATCTTGATGAAGGGCATTTTAAATCCTTTAAAGGCTTTAAAGCATGTTTAGAGTGAATAATATGCGTATGGATTCAAATTTTTGATTAAATAAGTCTGGATTTAATAGTTGGATTTAAAATTCACTTAAATTCAATTTAAATCCAGAATGAATAAAATGGCGGTAAGAATTTAGTCACAATATTTAGGCACATAAGAAGATCTATAGCTTTCTGTTTGTATTTCAGTTAGCTTGAACCTATTTCACTAAGAACGATTTATATTCACGTATTCACGTTAACTGCGTTAAAATTTTTATTATTAAAAATAATTACACTAAAGATTTAGGTAACGTTAGGTTGAAGGGGCTACAGTTGATCTTGTTACTATCACACTTAGATCTATGTAAATCCGTTGTGATACCCTAGAAAGTTGCATTCCAATTTATGAACTCTTTAGAACTTCGGCTAATAGCCTTCTGAACTTCATCAACTCCTCTAAATGGCTTGACATGCTAACAGAACACATGGGTTCTTACAATAATTCACATTTTGACATCTTAGTCTTGAGGTTTGACCCGAGTTAACTCCAGAAAAAAGTTTTTCTGTCAATTGAAATTTTAAGTTCACCCAGCTACTTTGGTGAGTTAACTCACGGAACAAATGGATTCCCTTTTTAGCTGTGGCTCCATCTCGAATTCGATAGTGAAAGTTATTATCAGTGCAATTCGGTTGTGGCGTCATCTCTAGTTCGATGCGTTAAAGTCGTAGAAGGGATGCACATCATTGGCCTAAGGTTTTTTGACAACTGAAAGATGAGGTTAATCCCTAACTGAAAAACTGTTTCTGAGATAACACAAGGTTAATCTATTTTCAGGATTAGCAAAATCTGATTTAATTCAGAACTAACCCTAGACTCAAAAACTGTCACTAAGTCGTAATAGAAATGACTCCCTAGGTGTTTCTTTTCTAAATGACAGAGTGCTGGGCAGTGTCAAAGAAAATGTAAGGTGTCCTCATGTGCTACTTCGTTGCTGCACCTTCTGTAAAGGTCGTCACTTATAAGCCTCAATTTCTTTTTGAGGTATCTCAGTAGGTTGTGTCCGGTGATTATGCTGACAAGAAAACTGAGATGTTTCTTTTCCATTCGCATAATTTTGTCTGTTCTCTGATAAGTAAAATTTGGCTATAATTTTCTTGTTTTGCTGCATATTTCAAACATATTCCATCTCTCATAATTTTTGTTCAAATATTTTGTTACCAATACCCGGTTTGATGTTATACAGGTTGGTAATTTAATATATTTTTCGAATTGACTCGAATCAAGCTACGAACCCGTACACATTCGTGCCGTTCATCAGCTCTCTCGTTTCCCTGTACATCACTGCGACCAAGAACCCAGCAGAGTCAAATGTTTTGCTGCAGGTCAAGTAGCCTAAGCTCTTCACCACAGCAAGCTTCAAGCTTCGAATATATCTCGGTGGAAGAAATTGTATTTATTGCTGCTTGGCTACCAATAAGGAGTATGATATCAGCTGGTAGTATCGCCATCATTGATATTTGCCTAGCTGCTTTTGGCACTGCCAAGACCTCAGGTTGGAAAACGCTGCAAAAGTCCGGAAGTCTGAAGGAGCTAGCTAAGGGGGTTGTATAGTGGCATGATAGTTAGTGCGTTGGACTGTCATGCCAAAGGTCCTTTAGCCTGCTGCCACCTAAAAACTAAAATTTTTGCTCGGCAGTACCTCTTGCGAGGAATTGACAAATCCTCCAAGAGTATACTTGTCATGATTAAGTGCTTCTCATCTAGCTGTTCGGACATCGCAAAAATTGTAGGTTCCCCCCATTCTTGCCAAGAACACGCACACAGGAATGGTTGAGAGTTTTAAGTCACTAGGCCCTGGTTCTTCACGAGCTGTTGCGCCATCAAATTTATTTTATTTTTATTCGTGTAGTTTCTAGTTTGTGCAAACATTATTTTCCATATATTTCTGAGAATGGCCCTTGTGCTTTGGGTCCAGCATTAAGTCCAGCTTAGCCGCAAATTACTGTATGCTGCAGATTCTTGCACGAATAAATCTAGGGGTCTCAAGTTGAGCATCGCTTCCAGTCCCGCTGTGGATTTGGTTTTCAACGCCCCCGTAATACATGTTAATCTTTGAACTTTTGTCAAGGTTTGTTGCTTTTTCAGTCGCGTTCAACCAAACTCAATTACCGTGGGTTAGTATTGATCTACCTACTGCCGTGAACATCCACCTGATAGTTTTTGGGTTGGATCACCAGGACTTACTGAAAATCCTGTTAAAGAAATAGAACAAAACCATAGCTTTCTTTGCTCTTTCTTCAGTATTGATTTTCCAGATCAGTTTCTTATAAATAGGATCACACCCAGGTACCTGGCCTGATCCGAGATTCTGAGTGGCGTCCCTTCAATTGATGGTACTGAAAGCATTGGTATTTTCCTTTTGTTAATGAAGAAAACCAATTCTGTTTTCAATGGATTCACCGAAAGACCACAATTCCTTATGCAAGTGTTAACCTTTGACCATGGAATACTCCATTTGTTCACTAATAGTGGATGGAATTTTACCTGTCGCAAGAAGGTGTTAAGTCATCTGCATGTAGGCTACTACTTTGACTCCACCATATTTTAATTTTGTTCATAGCTAGTAACAACAGAAGTGGAGTAAGCACCCTTCCCTGGGGTGTTCCTCTGGATTTAAATACTATTAAACGTGATTCTCCAAGTTCTGTATTCATATGCCTGTTTTTCAACATGCACATGCACATAGTCCAAATTATTTAATTGAGTTTTCTATACTCAGCTTTACAAGGACTCTCTTAACAGCATCTAAAGGATAAACTTGTAGTGAATTCGCATCTCATAAAATCTTACGACCTGTCACAAATAAGCTGTAAGAATTTTTGTAGACTTTTTGGAGATATTTTGACGTTGAAGTTCCAGTTAAAAAATTTCATAACTTAAATATTGTTTACCTATTGAATATCTCTGCACATTTCATTAACGCCAAAAAATTAAATCACTATTCCACTGAATTAGACATTTTTCGAATCGAATTTAATTCAATTTTAGATTCGACTAGACTTCTTGTTTCTTTTAAGAGTAAATTACCCAATGGAATTGAATTAACCGCTCATTCAGCTAACAAAAGGTATCCTTTTAAAACCACATTTTTGTTCTCAGGAGGTGTTCACCTTCTCGAACTGCAAAGATAAGTCATGTACTCTGTATATCCTTCTTCTTAAACACATATGGGTCATAATACATTGCGAAGACATATACACATGAACATACATACACATATCCACCTCCTTACTGAGATACCATCTCGAATGATTCTAATAAAATTACGTATGAACGAAAGGGTTAAGCAAATAAGCTCAGGTATTACGTTCATTAATTCGATTTCCATAACAATTTATTCATAAGACTTTGTCTGCTGTTTTAATCGATGTGTATAGAATATATACGTTCGATGTACCTTTGCTATCGTGTAACTCTACTCCTCTCACCCCGACTCCTTCCAATGAAACGCTATCACAAAAACCTCATTGCTAGAATCGGGAATTCAGCACCTTGCAAAAGTCCTTATTGTCCTTTCTAGATGGTACATCATTTGCATCTGAGCGCGCAGATCTCGCAAATTTAAATTTTCAATTATCGCAGGGTGGTAAAGCGGTTGCGGCCTTAACAACGCCATCACGCTGACTGGCTGGCACTAGCTGAGGGCTGAGGCTGTTCAGGAGCAAAAACGGTGAAAATAATCCGATGATTTTATAATTGAGTTTGCCATGAACGGGGTTTTTACTTGGCATAACCCAACCAAATTAAGAAACTCAATAGAAGATATTTCCGATGTCTTAGGGAAGACGATTGTCTTTGGCTCCATTTGCATATACTCACTTGTTTTTGTGTTGAGTGTGGCATGTGGCATTTGTCCCCTTTAAATGAGCATTAGAGATTCTTAAATGACAAAACAATATACTGATCCAGGAAGACTGAAAAACATAAAACAGCCTGGTTTGGTTAACCACTAACCCCATGTATGTATAATCCATCTTTAAACCACTTTTGAGTTATTGTTAAAGGTGTCATTATTTAGTGGTAAGTATTTGAAATGCTGCGTACTTCTATTGAAGAAGTTGTGAATTTAGCAGTCTGTCACATTTTTTTTATTATTTCAAGGATTGAACTTCCTACCACTGATGTATTCAAAGGCATTTTTTAACGGTAGGTATCTACTTAAATCCAATATGAGTAGGATACGTTATCAAAGTGCTCCCACTTTAAAAAAGAATACCTCTAAATTCCCTCTGGAAAAATATAAAGAAGACAAAACTTGATTTTACAATGAAACGTATTCCTACCTTCGACTTTAGTATGAACAGGGCTGGACAGTCTATACGTGCAAGCGGTGCAAGTGCGCAGGGCGCTGAACCCAATGGGCACCTTGAGCAAGCTTTAAAAAAGCTAAATAAATATTTTTTGCCTAATTTTAATTTTCATTTCTTTTTGATAGCACAAAAAATGGATATCAACATTTTATAACTACTAGCTTAAAGAGGAAAAAAAGCTTAGTTTTTTTTTTTTTTTGTTCAATGAGTTTTAATTCCTCGCCTAAACCGTGGATGAAAATTTATTTTCTTAGAACCAAAATGCATAACTCAAAGCACTTTTCTAAAAAAACTCAGATTTTGAGATAAGCCACTTTGCTTTTGAGGAGATGATATAAATGAGTATAACTATTATCCCAAAAATAAGTCGATGTATTTAACTAATAGCAGAAAAGTGCTCGATTTTTTTCGCCTCTTTGGAATACCTCGTAAAAAAAGGCATTACAAAAGGCGATTTTCTTCTTTCGAAATAAATTTAATTCATAAAAATGTTATATATTATTAGTTTTTATATTAAATTATATTTCCTTCCGCACAAGTACCTCTTCCGCCATTTTTATTGTTCTGACGCTGTTTTTTTTTTTTTTTTTTGTATTTGCCGACTTTCAAATGTCAAATCAGCTGTGCTCAGCATTTATCTTAGTTTACTCTGCTATTTTATTTTGAGCTCACAAAGTGTACTCCGAACTTGTTCAGAACTAAAAAAGAAACACAAATTTGATGCTTTGAACGATCAGAGCTAAAAAAGAAACACAATTCTAAGCTAATTTACCGGTCAATGACGGGAATGGCATTCGGGATTTTGTCCATTCGGGATTTTGGTTTCCGGATTTGGGGCATTCTGGAATTAGAATTTGGCTTCACTTTAACAAAATAAATAAAATGCACGACTGAGTTCCACGAACTTGCTCTTATGTTCAAGGCGCTGAAGGCTTAAAAACATTATATGTAAACATGGCTGGCCACGATACCAGAAAAGTCCCAGTATCCATTTAGTATCGGTATCATTTAGTATCGGTATCGAAAACCGAAGCGATACCAAGACGATACCAGCTCCAAGGCATCCGAAACGATACCAAGATGATACCAAACACTTTGTTATACGAGACCAAACGAGACTGAGTTATATGAGACCAAGTTATATTAGACCGAACTTTTGGGACCGAAACTTACCGATACTTTCAGTAGTATCGCTTGGTATCGACCGCAAAAATTGATTTTTGAATAATATAAATAACTTATCACAAAAAAAACAATTCTTGTCATTGGTTCAACTACAAGATCAAGGACATGTTACCAAGTTGTGCATTTCTTTTTTGTGACTGAGACCAAAACCAAAACCAGACGAGACCGATACCGAGACCATACTGAAATTTTTCAATTTTGACACCAAAAAATTGGGTGGCACAATTCTGTCTGTTTGTTCGTCTACAACGGCCTCATCAATTTTCTTCAAACTTGGTACACAGTGGTTTTTGGTGACTATGTCCACACGATTTGTTTTTTTTTGGTTTTTCATTTTTATCTTAGAATCAAAAATAACGGTGCCTGTCATATATTTTTAAATAATTTTTCATAGTCGTAGTTTTTCTCAAAAATGGCTCGATAACTTTTCTTAAAAAAAATCAATAAATTACTTTTAGTAAGACTTTCTTTGGGTGGAAACCCATTTTTCAAAAAAAGGTTATTAATGATACCTCTCAAAGACTTTTTTTAATTTTCGATTTACTTCAAAACGGTATGCCTGATTTCAATAATTTTTTTTTTGCACAAAGACTTCCAAAAACTATAAATATTTTTGTTTACTTTAATTTAAAAAAATAATTTTTGGATTTTAGAAATGTTTCAAATTTTTTTTTTTTAAAACGATGTAATCGATATTTTTGAAGTCTGATACTCAAGAGTTGCTTAGTACTCTCTAAAATATTTTTAGAAAAAATGTACATCTATGAAAAAATAACGGTACCTTCCATACAAATGTTAAAAAACCGTAAGGGAATATATTTTTTTTTTAATTTGGAATTTTATCATTATCGGCTGATTTTTTGCTTTTTACAAATTCCATCGTTTTCACAAAATTAAACATTTTTCTTGAAAAACCTTACAGATTGTAAAAAAAAAAAGTTTTATAAAAATCGACCCTATAGTTTTCATAAAACATGTTTCAATTTCAAAAACAAAATTTGAACATTTCTTAAAAATCCAAGAAATATTTTTTTGAAAATTTTGGTAAGAAAAACTATAGAAATTGCTAAGATACTTCTGTATAAAACAAAAATTGAAATCAAAATAACTGTTTTGAAGAGAATCGATGATAAGAAAGGAGGTACCATTAATAAAAAAAAATGGTTTATTACTAAAGGTAGCTTTTACCAAAAAATAATTACTGAGTTTTTTTAAGAAAAGTTGTGGAGCCGTTTTTAGGAAAAAAAAAAAAGTTTTGTAAAATTTCAAAAAAAAAATGTATAAAATAGGTACCGTTATTTTTATAGTTAAAAAAAAATTAAGAAATATGTATATATATATGTATATATGTATATGGCCAAATCAACAAAAATATGTACCAAGTTTTAAGAAAATCGATCCAACCGTTAAGGCTGTGGCCGAACAGACAGAACGACAGAATTTTGCCACCCACCTTTTTGGTGTGGGTGACATCGTAATGTCATGTTTAATTTTATCTCGAAATTTTTTTTTTGCACAAAACTTGCCTCATAGTACGAACATAATATCGCAAGCAAAAATATTTGATCAAAATCTTGGGATCGAATTTTTTTATGAATCTAAAATTTTCCATGCAGTAACAAAAATTGGACTTTCAGGCCTTGATAAATAGTAAAGTTTGAATATTGTAGGTATCTGTCAGTATTGAATAAAAATTACTTTTTGAACATCCCAAATTAGAGCCTTGAGTCTTTCTTTTATTTCGTTCGTAATTTGTTTTTACAACTCCTCCTGATCACATGTCATGCAATTTGAGATCATTTGAGTGTAGTTCACCCTGCCAGACTGTTTAAAAAAAAGCGTTTTTCACATTAAACTTTAAATTTTTTAAACGATGAAGGATGTCCCAAGACTGATGATGACACCAGATTAAATAGACACAATGATGTGGCCCCGAAAATACTTGAGTCCACCCCGAAGGATGATGCATTAACGCATATTATTTGTGGTGCACAAAAGTTGAAGTGGATTGAACTTGAGGTGGAAATCTGAAGACAGCTAGGAAGACACCGAGTTGGCTAGAAGAAACTTATTGATTAACTTCAGCTTATAGCACCACCTTAAGTAAATCCTAAAACTCTGAATATATATACGAGTACATACTCGTATGTAAATATATCTTTTCTGGCTAAAACTTTATTGTTTTTAAATGTTTTGTTCATTAGACTTGTTATTTGCTTTAATTGGATTTCTTGTAATATGTTTGTACCGAAGCATTCTGGATTTACTACATTTGCATATCTATATAAGCACTAAAACATGATATCTACTTATAGATACTTTATTCATACACACTCCTTAAAAAGGTAGGTCACTTTCTATAATGATGTCCTGAACCTGAAACGTTTTCAAATAATAAAACGAAGTTATTCTAGAATTTTGTGCCCTTAACAAAACTACAACAATACAACAATACAAAAATCCAATTAAAATACAAATTGAATCGATTATAAAGCAATGATCCCAGAAGACACCTAAGCAATTGCCATTTCATAAAACACTCGCACAACGAAACTCTTCCACCATCACTGTCCGCCGCAGGAGTTGTTGGCATCTTCTTCGACAATTTAAGGATAAATTTCTCAAATTTCTTTTCGATTACCCCCTGGGGTGGAATTATTTTTGTTCTTGTCTCTGTTGTCAAAGGATTTGTTATTACAACACTTGATGGGACATCAACTTCACTTCAATACTCATGTGTGATGTGATTTTATCGACAGCAAAATGGAGACAAAACTGAAAGCAGTAAATCCCATCGGTAATAAAGGCGATATGCGAGGACATCCGCAACTTGCTATAAAGCACCGAAAAGATAAAAAAAAATTCATCACCCCCTTAAAGCTGCATAAGGGGCTTAAGTCTTTAATACACAAGCATATTCCATATTTTGCCTTTGCAAAGGATATCCACTCGACTCGCTGTCTTTGGGAAAAAAAATAAGAAAGGACTACCCGCTGACTATACAAGTATCCTTGAGGCACCATCAGGTAAGCTCTGGTACTACTACTAGTAATTAAAACATCCTTAAAAGTCCTCAAAGCCAAAGTTTGTTCTTTCTTGGCTCTACCCGCACCTTGCCCAGGTCCTTAAGTGTTTGTTTTTCCCTTCATTTTTTTTTTGTCTTGCCTCTCTCGTCCTTTGGTTTATAATTAAAAGTGAATGTTTTTTAAGAAATTAGGGTTGGCTTGTTAAACAGGGTGTAAGCAAGTGGCGCTAAATTACCGGTGTAAGTAATTTAGCGAATGTTACAAGGCTTTCTGTGTATATACAATGCACAGGCATACGCCTGGAAACTGGTAAAAAATCCGTATTTTTAAGATACCCGTCATAAAATCAATCGATACCAACTCAACTTAAAAATAGATATTTGAAACAAGATCTTAGTTAAGTAAAAAACAACAAAAAAAAAGTATTGACCGAATAAACAAAAGATAAAATGGCAGTCGAGGGGAGTTGAAAACGTCTAGGATGAAAACGGCGACGTAAAGATTCTATTTAATTACTCTAATAGGCATCCCTCTTGGATATCAAAGGATTTTGGTAGTCTTTTGAAAGCAAATACCTCATCAGGTATTAGGTAAGTCCTTTCTGAATTGACTCTTCTAACTGTTTTATGACGGACAACAACTGGGTGGGTGTTTGATATCATACGCCTTTAATAAAGCTACAAGGTGTACATTTCATTAAGACGTTTAAGATGTCTTAAGTACACATTAAGGTAATTGTGAAAAGACAGTCGTTGGTTCTATATTGCTTCAAGAATTTAACTTTATCCAAAGTGACGATGATGGCATGGTGAATACCCTTTTCGGAACTGTAAGCGAAGCCTTTTTGTAATAAAAGACAGCAGAGATTCATGGGATGAGAATAAATTAAAAAAAAAATACAAACTGAAAGGTGTTTTATAATGAGCCATGGGAAAGGAAAAGGACTGTGATTAAACACTAAAACTAAGTGATCAAAGAATCTGTCAATGCAATTACACAAATAATAAAAAAAAATGTTTTTGGAATAAAATTTGAACTGATCAAAAAGTTTAAGAGTTTCGGAGAACGTCAGTGAAAATTTATATTCTAACGATAAGATTTGCATACATGTGAGTGATTAGAGACTTAGCTTAAAAATAAAAACATTAAACAGTACGCTCTATGTATTAAAAAACTCAAAAATGTTAACAAATATTTGGCTTTAAACTCTCTCTCTCTTTCCCAAGTATAAGTTTTGTATAGTGAATTGTAGGTTCAAATCAAACCTTTCAAGCTATTCTCTTTCTGAAGTGATATGGATTTTCTGGCCACGAAATCTTAAAAAAAATAGAGATCTCCTCTTGCTACTTCCATTTTTCTTCTATCTTCGTCAGTTCTCAAACAATTCGCATGAATTTCTTAAGATTTGGTTCAAAAGAAGTAAAATTTATAAATAAGCTAATACTTGAGACATGATATTCTCAATTTTGTCTGTCTATACTGCAATGCCCATTTCTCTAAATTTAGGTTCCTACGATAGCTCTTCATTTTGGTAGTGGAACAATTTCAACTATTCCATTATCAGTCAGTACCAGTACTATTTATAGAACCGTTTTTTAGATTTTTACTATAGTAACTGCTCAAACCAAACCAAAAATAAAAACAACTCCCCGAATTGTTTTTTTTTTTTATTTTGAAAGGAGTCCCCATCACAAGTTTTAAAGACGAAATAAATTCCACATTTATGGCAAGAAAATGTAAAGCGAGATTTTGATTAGACTTTTCATTACGACAATAGGGAGGACAAAAAAGTGGATTTCAGCACTCCGTCTTTCTATTTGTTCGGTCTTTTCGGCTCTATTCAGCTAGAGCCTAAATGTCTGGAATCGATTTTCTTCTAACTTGGTGTGTAGTCGCCGATCGTTCCCATCACAGTTTTTTTTTTAAACTGGTGCACAGTGGTCGGAAATGACTATTTAGCGCGAATAATATAAATTTTAAATAAAAGAAATTAAGTTTATAAAAAAAAGTAATATACAAGTTGTCCCCAATTCAATTCATGCTCAATATTTTCGGGGATTATTTGTGTAAACATTTTAGGAAAAAAATTGTACTGATTGATAATTCTATACCCCTTTGGGGCAGGGAATTTTCTGAAAAAATTTCATATAAAATTAAAGAACAATTAAAAATCAACGAACTTGCTTCATATACAACTTTTTTGAAAGAAAGTATTAATTTTGTAATTTTTTTTTTTTTTAAGGTAGTTTAAGGAATAGATAGTGTTTGAGAAATTAAATTTCAGTCAATATCTTTGAAAAAAATTGTGATTCTTTTGCAAACTGATTTTTTTAAATTTGCGTATAGAAGTGGAACTGTTTTTGTTTATATTCAGTGCTCTTATTAATTCTCAGTCAATTACTAATTACTAAAAAGGAAATGTAAAAATATTTCTTATTTAAACAAAAATCATAAATCAAACCTTTGTTTTTGAGTTTTTGGAAAGGGCGTGCCATTTTTTTTTTTTTTTTTATTTCTCTAAACACAAGAAAGACTTTATCATTATCATTTCAGTAATTTACTAAGAACTAAAGAGAGCATTGAATATTTAAGAAAACATTCTTAAATACGGAAAATTTCGAAAAAAAAATCAGCTTATTTTGGTGAATAAATCAATTGAATAATACATATACACAAGTTATCCCTTTTCAAATATTTGTTTTGTAGCCAGACTTTAAAAATTTCCAAAACCTTGACCTTGTTTGACGATTCTAAAATTGATTGTAAAAGTTGAATTAGCACGTGAATGTACTTTGTTTTGTACTATCTTGAAGAGAAGAAATTTTCTAATCATATATGAGTACAGTCTTAACACTTGCAAACGCTTGCGATTTTTCTATGCCCAACTTGAAAAAATAATAACCAAAAGAATCTTCTTTAATTAGGTACTCACCATCAACTTCTAAGATTTATTAAAAAAAATATTCACCGTTCTATACGTTATCTTTCATTATAAATTATTAAAATAATTTTAAATTTAATTTCTACACCCATTGCAAGGGATAAACAATTCAAAACTGGCATACTTTTCAATTTTGGTAAATAGTTTAATTAACGGATTTTTTAGTGTAATTTTCGACTTTTAATAAAAAATTAAAATCAGTGGGTCATCAGTGGGTACACGGGAATATTCTACTTACTATAGGCAACATAATGAGTGGTAATTTTGACCATCAGTTTTTGATTTAGTTCGCACTAAATATTGATTTCCGACCACTGTGCGGTGGGACTAATTCGATTCATTTTGTATGCGGGAGCTGTCGAAACGTTCTAATTGTAGTGTGTACCAAAATTTTCAAAAAAATTTATTTGGTTTAAAAAAATTTTAGTTTTTGAAAACAAAATTTTCAAAATAAATTTTTGGTGAATTAAAACAAATCAAAATATTATTTCGAAAAATTGATATTTAAAATTCGACTTTATAATTTATTTTTTTTTTAAATTAATACTTATCTAAATATATTAACAAAGACTTAAAATATCGTCAGCTTAGAGTGAAAAGCAACTAACTCCACATTTTTGTTGACCATTATAGACCACTTCAAAAATTGCTAAAAAATATAATCAAATCTTTTCAATTTCACTGAAGCAATATCGAACGCAGAAAAATAATTTATGTAATTTTGGTTTCATTTAAGTAATGCGAACACTTTTTTAAAGATATTTTTTTTAAATGAAGAATAGGAGTTAGCTGCTTTTCACTCTTAGTCGACGATATGAATAAACACAAACTATTAAAAGAGCTTTTTGTAGAATAAATTCCATGATTTTAAACATTTTTCTCTTAAAATATCTGCGGCCCTGTGACCTTTTAAATTTAATTTTTATATTTTATTTACTTTTGTTATTTTATTTTATTTCATTTTAAACTTATTTTTTGTTTTATGTTTTTTATTAGTTTGGAAAGACTTTAAAATTTTGACCTTGCCTATTCTTGAAATGCAAATACATACCTGCAAATTTGGAGCCTTACTGCAAAGTTCCTGGCATGCTTGGTTCCTGAGATATGTGATTTGCTTCACTTCATAGTTCACGGTGAAGTTAGCACTCAATTCGGTCAAAATTTCGCAAATTAAAATCTCGGTTATTAAAATTGATAAATTACAAAATCTCTCTTCTCATTAGAACAAAATAACAAAAACTCGCTTTTCTAATCTCACAATAACAAAATCCCACGCTAGATTTTAAATTTGCAAGGTTTTGATTAAAAAATGCATTTGTTTCATTTGCGTCATATCCTACATCCTGCAAAATACACTGTTATTTATTAATTGTTACTCTTTATTATTCAATTATTGTCAAGAGAACAAGAACAGGGACATTTAGGAAGAGATTAGCCTATTTTTATCCTCACTTAAAAAAGTGGCATGTAAAATACAAAAACAGTACAGAATTTCTTCAAATTGTTGTTGAATTTTACATTCTACATTTTTAAACGGATACAAATGCACTAAAAAACACGGCAATTCTACATGCAGTTGTTGTGTGTCATGCTCTAATTGCATTAATAGTTTTTCGCCTTGAACTAGGGAATATTTTTGGTTCCATAAATAAAGTTTTGGAAAATATTTTCACTAAAAGACTTCACCTCTCAAAAATTGAATACTTGCGAAGCATTGGTAAACACGTCATTTCGCTTGCAAAGTGACCAAAAGTTACTAAGTGTACCGAAAATAAGAATTTTTTTTTTCTAAAAACATAAGTTGTTTTTTTCTTTTTTTTTTAACAAAGAAATAAGCTGTCAGTTACATTTTTTAACTGGTAAAAATAATAACTGTTGGCAATTAAGTTGAAAAAAAAAGGATTTTATTTTCGAGTTTTTATTTTTCATTTGCAGGAGCGAAATCCAGAGATTGCGAGATTTTGTTATTCGATATACTTTTTTTAATGCTACTTTTTGGTTTGGTTGGTTTATCGCCGCACTCCCACTCAATTACTTATTTGCATAATGCAAAAAAAATGAAAAATTTCTTGTGGAGGTGCCATTTGACCAGGAGAAAGATACCCTTTTTTACTTCATAGACGAAAGTTTGTTTTGTTAGATTTAAAGACTGGTCTTTTGCAAGACAATAATTGAGGCCAAAGCCCAGTTTACAGTTCCCATGCGAAAAAAAATCAAAATTTTCAAAATAATTTTCCATCTATTCTGTATACCAAATTGTATAATATTCAAGGCAAAACAAATTTGCCCTGGCCTAAACCACCCATTGGGTCAATAATTTATCCTAAATTAATAAGGTATATATAGGCCTAAAAATGGAAAATAACTATTTTTGGATGCAAAAACCATTTGCATGCAAATAATGTCTTGAGGTGAATATATTTTTTTTTTATTAAGTGCAAGCCGACCACCCAAAAAAAAAATGTATTCACCACACTTTTTTTCGCTTGCAAAACAATTGCCGGTCCAATGTTTTGCATGACATTTCATGACAGCAATGGTTTATTTTTGCAAGAAACTGTAAACCAATTATGCAAGCAAATAATTTTGCATTTCAACTCAATTATTTTTGACATGCGAAAATAGTTGCATAGGTTTTTTTTAGTTTACAGTTCTTGCACAGGAACTGTAAACTAGACTTGATAGTGCAAGAATGGTTTAGTTAACTCTTTATATTACTTGCTATGTAGGTACAAATGGGTGTTTTTTTTCAGACATTTGGTTTTCAATCGGAGTTGGTCTTTTTGACAGCTGTCACTTGATTTACGCTCAGTTTGGTTTGCCATTTCCTAATGAATAGACCATCACCAAAATAATGGTTTGGTTCGGGCGACGCATCGCGAAACAATCAATTAATTTTAGGAAACTTTTGGTGAGCGCATTATCTCGCGTCGTGGGGCTATTTTTGTGACGTTATGTAAAGTCGCTTGTCTACGCAGATAAAACCAAGACGATTGAAGCCTTGGAAGAGAACATTTGGTGCCTCACCATAAGTTTCCTTCAATAAATTGATTGTTTCGCGATGTGTCATGCGAAGCAAACCATTATTTTGGAAATAAATTTGTACGATTTGCAAACGTTGTTCAAGAGTGAGTGTATTCATTATGAAATAGAAAACCAAACTGAGCATAAATCAAGCGACAGCTGTCAAAAATACAAACTCCGATAAAAGTATTGCCAGATTTAAGACCACACGACTTAAAAAAAAAACACCTTTCATAAGGCAAGTTTTTTGTTTAAACTGTTGACTTCTTATTTTACATTTTCCTTTTCACAATAATCTATCGAAGATACCATTTCAAATTCTTAAATATCAGCTTCAGAAAGTATGACTCAACCTGCTTAAATTTCAAATTTATTATAGGTAATATATTTATAAAATCGGTTTTGTTCAAAATTTAATAAACCAAATAAGTGGACTTAAAGTTACGGCCTCAAAAACCTGAGAAAGTATGTAATAAAGTAATAAATAAAGTGTGCATGACTCGTTAGTAAAAAAATTTTGAATTTTGAAAAGCAGATTTTCAACACACAGAACTGAAGAAACTTAAATTTTTAAAAATCGATTTCTTGTAAAAAAACAGAATTTTGAAAAACAGAGTTTTGAAACCGGAACTTCGACTGACTCAAAAATTTCTATTCTAAAGAGTATCGAAAGAATTTTTCGTATAAGACACAAAAATAAATATAAAAATTTTAGGAAAAAAGTATAGTCTGGGAACAAACAAGTGTGTTTTATAGGTCCAGTTTTATACCTTCTATTTACACGTGATATACCTAGTTCCCCAATTCCACCCAATACGGTTAAATACAGAACTCTGGGGTTGTACTTGCAATACGAATTTACACAACATATGAACGTTAGAAAATGGCTATAAGAACCAAATATTGACGTTTTTGATGAAAATCATTGGATACATCACACTCGAAGAATAAAACCCTCCTTAATCGGTGCAGTGAACGGTAAACGGCTTAAAAATATTAAAATAAGCAGGAGCTATAAGTGGAACCTAACTTCATTTAAAAGTAAATGTTTATATTTGATCTTAGTTGCAATTAGGAGGAATCAGTAGTTTTAGAGGAGCAAGTGGTTTCTTAGCCCTTCATGAGACATCAGATTGTAATTATTTTATTTTGTATAAACAATCGAGTTATCTCTGTGCAATGCATCAACTTTTTAATGCAGAATCTAAAAACTTTTAAATAAAAATACGCAGGTATTCAAACTTACTTATATCTATTATACGTAGAAACCTTTAAGTTATTAAAGAACCACAAAGTAAAATACTAACACATTTTTGTAAACCACATTTAAATACCTACCAAGTCAGAGCAATATCTTGGTTATCTTCATAAAATTTTTCACTCTATGCCACTCTCTGTGTAACTTGTTAACAAAAGACTCATGGAACAATTGTGGCCGAGTGCTAATCCCGATGTGGCTTCCGAACGAATTGCCATTTTTGCTGTTGCACCATATCAAATCTACGCCCATCAACACCCGACAACGCCAACGGTTGCCGGCTTGGCTATGGCTAACCCGAGATGGATATAAATTGAACGAATGGCATATTGTTTCCCCAGTTTTCTATATATTTTGCATTAAAAGTTAACGCTTGGTTAAATTTATTTAATTAGTGGCTGACTTCTTTTCTACATATTTTGGGGATTTCGCAAATCCTTCGGCATTCAGGCGTACAACCGCACCCAAATTGCTGGTGGCTGCTCATTTTTTAACACTCCTCTGGTTTAGGGGGTTCATCTTATTCATTCAGTCAGGGCGACCATAGATATGTAGAATTTTGGATGCGTTCCGGCAACCGCTGTTGTGCGGCTATGTGCTTCTCTGATGATACTCCTTCCAAACTGGCCAACCAACCAACCAACCCAAGTGTGGTTGTATGCAACATTAAATATTTCATTGAAGTTTGCCTAGCCTCTTGATTAAGTTGAATTTCTTAAATCAATATAAGGTTCTGGTTTTAAAAAAAAAAAATATATTAATAATAATTTTTCTATGGTATTTTCATGAACTGCCTGATGTTTGTGCCTCGAAGACCTCTTGGAAAATATTGTAAAAACAATCTGAATGCTTGGTGAAGTGAAAACTAATTGACCACACCAATGGATGGATGTTGTGGTTTCTTCAGGCGTAAAATTTTGATTGGTTTATTTATCTTTTGTTTAAAAACACAACAAATGAAATTTGCATGAGTGAACATTGTAATATCAGATGGAAATTTTTTTTTTTATTATTTTTTCTCATTTTATGAAGTCAATTTCATCTAGTGGAGTGATGGTTAGAAAGTTTTTGTCTTTTAAAAAGTATGAGTTTAAGTCTTCTTTAAATTTTAATCTTATTTCTAAAATTAGATGGCAAGTGCCTTGGTCTTATGAGTGAGAATATTTTTTGTTAAAGTGACTAGAATATAGCAAATAAAAATTGAAATGTTCCGCGCATTTTGCGATTTTACTGCCAACATCTTAAGCGAAAAGGCCCATTTTTGGGCGAATGAATATGGGTACACGAACATTTTTCGAATTTGAAAGGATACCGAAATGCATGACTTACAATAGCATCATCAAGTGCATCCTTAAAAAATCGGTCCATACTTCTTCCAAAACAAAACTGATATTGCCTTAGTCACCAACGATAAGCTCTTACCTATGATACACAACTTCTTATGGCCTAAACTGGATGACACAGATGAAGTGAACAGTTTACAGTGAAACGATAACCTACTTTGCAGCTCAATCTTCTTCCAAAATTCTCATAGCATTGATTCGTGATGATTTTTTTCGTAATTGCATCAAAACTTTAAAATCAGCTCACCTAAGGCTTAAAAAGGAAAAACGCTTATAGACAAACTAGTTTGTTCTATGATTAACTAGTTTGACCTAAGAAACACTATGATGCGTGGTCTAATTTTTCAGAGTTGCACCACAACATTGAATTCAGCTCAGCCTAAGAAAAAAATAAGATAAATGCTTATAGACAAACTAGTTTGTCCTATAGGATAAACTAGTTTGACCAAAAACTGTTTTGCTGATGCTACTGTAGATATATATATTTTTTTTTAATTTCGAATATATATCATTTATATTTACAAAAAACTTAGAAATAAATTCAAAGATTTACAAGCGTGGCTCAAAGGCCGTCTGCCGGTTAGGGTTCTACTATAAACGTTAAACTTTTAGTTAAGCTAAACCAAAATTATATTTTATTTAATTTTTCCATTGATCTTAAGAAGACTGACGAATGTCAAATGCCATTCATAACACTTAGTCATTCTTCTACAGATAAAAAAAAGCTTTATTAAAAATCAATCGACGGATTTCCTGCAAGATTGGGCATAATGCCAGGAAATGAAAGATGTTTTCAGTTTGATTGAGGTTGCACAATGAACAATTAGTATCAGTCCTGTGTGGACTGAGCTCTAGCATCTCCGTTCGAGCCTTATATATCAAACTCATCTCACTTACGGTGAATTAATCTTGGAAGTTATTTGCAGCCCTCAATTGTGTTTGCTGTATATTGTCCTCGATACAGACTCCCTTGCCCTATCGAAACAGGTCTGGAACATTTGATCATCGATGATAGAAATGCACTCGTACAAAGCAGGCCTCCAAAGGTCTGAACTAGCCATAGGAAGGGTCAAGGGAAAGTTGTGCGCCGAGGCCAACTCATACCAGTTCCAAAAAGTTCTATACTGACACCTTAATGCAGATTGGTGTTCGATCTTTGCATTACTTCGATGATAAAGGGTGATTTTTTAGCTGGTTTGGTTTTGGCAACACTGATTTTGACAGCTGACGTGTGTTAAGTACCTTGTGTCACTGTCAAACAGCTTCAGTTTAGAGTTGGGTAGTTCCGGAACTGTATAGTTCCAGGAACTATATCTTGTGTCGGAATCGTTCCAGTTCATTCCGCAAACTAAACTCTAACATGTCCGTAGTTCCAACATCAAACAGCCAAAATTTCAAGAACTGAACAAACTGATGCACACAAAAGTATTCATGCATAGTTGATAGTTCCAGTTCCAACTTCACACTTCATCTTCACAGAGCCAAAACAAAATTTAAGAAGGAAAGCAAAAAGAGGAAAGACATAACATAAACCTATATACGTACATCGTTTGAAAAATAGTATAGTCGTGTTGGTATCGATAGGTATGAAAGAAAAGAAATGTTACTCCATGAACGAAATACATGGTAATCGGTCTTTTCTCGTTCATAGTTCCTTTGCTGTTCTAGTTCCATATCCAGTTCCAGTTTCGGTTATTAGTTTTTAGTTCCAGAGACATATTAAGTTATTTTCGTTCGTAGTTCCATTCTTAAATAGTACGTTTGGCAGAGATCGAAAAGGTATTTTGGTGAGATATTTAACTTCAAGAAAAATAATTGTTATCTGTTGACTTATTTTATGAAAATAAAAGCAATCAATTAACCTAAAAGGGTCATTCCATATGAAATCGTCAAATCGAAAATGCCAACCTATTTTAGATTTATTTCAAACTTTATGAGAATATTCCTTATGGCTCAAAGGAAGAATATACATCGTTTTAATTTTCTCATGCCTCATTCCCCTCCTGTCCCCGTTGAAGTATTTGAAAATCGTCATTTTAGTGCTTCAGTATTTTTGTTTTAAAAAAATTTCTTTTAAAGATATCAAAACGATTGATGACATATTAAAGCTTAAAAAGAGAACTAATTGCTACTTATATTTTAATTCACATATTCAATGTCAAACAATATCAAAAACGGTGCCGAAAGTACGAGTGTTTTCCCAATTTTTTTTCGTTTTCAAATGACATACATAATTTTTCTTGAATATCTAGTACACTTATAAAAAAAGAAGTCAAACATAAAATTGATTCGTTCAACTCACTCATTGTAAAAAAAATCTCCACTTGAAATTTTTAGATTTTGAAAAATCGCAGTTTTAAGACTATAATATCGATATGTTTGACTAAATGAAAAAAATTGAAACTTTCAGGACTTTTAGGACCTTGATCTTTAAATCCTGTAAATTTCGTTTTGTTATATTAATATGTTATAATCCGTTTAAAAGAAGAAGTACCAGTCAAAAAATAAAAGGCTATTGAAGAGATTAATGACATACTATATTTACACATATACTAGGGTGCCCCCTCCCCCAAAAGTGATCAAGGATATTAAAACAATGTTATGCTAAATATTTTTTGAATCGGTCAATGTTAACACGTGCCGGCAAGCACTTGAAATTTCCCATACAAAATACGTATGGGTATTTTTTCCACAAAATTCCGGAAAAAAATGTAAAAGTGGATGGAAAATCTTCAAACTTGGTGCATGTATTAAGTACCATAAGAAGTAGATAAAAATATTATTTTCCATTTTTTTTAACAATATTTACCACGTTAAAAATAACAACATATGCACAAAAACAAAGATTCTTAATGTTATTTTTAACAGTGTAAATACTGTGCTGAAAGTTTCAATTTTTTTCATTCAGTCAAACATGTCAATATTATAGTCCAAGAACTGCGATTTTTCAAAATCTAAAAAAATTATAATAAGTGTATTTGGTATTCAAGAAAAATTATGTCATTTTGTTCAATAGTTAGTTAAAATTTTACTCCAAGAAAAAGGAGATATAAAAGAGGTGCTGTTTGAAATATTTCAGAGCTTCTTTAGTTGACTCAAGTCGTCTCGCTGTGTTCTAGGCGTGCCCCTTAACACGGGAATCTGTGTTGTGGCTTTCTCGCTTTGGTCTCGCTGTGACATTTACACGTGGTTCTTAGCACTGACTATGTTTTACTGTCATCTCGCTTTGGTATCGCTATAGTCTGACAGCATAATTTTTCAAAAAAGGTTTAAATAAGCTAAAATGAGGTAAAAAAGTCCGAACATGGTTTTCAGTGCTGCAAGTATTGTTTTTGTAGTGCAGTGTCCATTTACACGACTACTTGTGTCGTGGTTTTCTTGGTATAGTCTCGCTGAGACATATACACGTGGTTTTTGGTATTGGCCATTTTTTCCGTCATCTCGTCATTGTCTCGCTATAGTCTCACCAAAGATCTTTTTTTGGTTAACAAAAATCCAAATAAAACAAAAGAGCACCATGGTCGCAAATGAGAAACCCAACTGTAAACAGCCACAGAGAGACGAATTACATGGTAATAAACGACAAAACCACGTGTAAACGTCCTTGGCAAAATGATGCCAGAAATCGTCATTATTGCGATAAATTAAAATAAAAGTCATTCAACTTCTTGAATTGTGGTATTTCGACTTTTTGAGATTTTAGTACTTGTTTGATACTTAAAACCTAGGACCTTGATTTGGAACTATAAAAGATCTATGAACATATTATACTTCAAATATCTAATAAGAGAGACAAGTGAGCTATGAACAAAAATGACACTAAAGCCACGAGACCGATAGCCATTTACCAGTACCTACATATGTATATATATTTAATTCGAGAATACAGAACGATAATTTATGGGAAGTTAGCAAAATCTAAATAGTTCCTTGGACATGTTTCCAGGAACTAGTTCCGATGAGGAAAAGAATCGTTCCATATCCGTTCCGCTTTTGGAACTGTTTTGCGCAACTCTACTTCAGTTTGGTTTGCAATTTAACCATGGATCGTCTTACAAATGAACAACGCTTGCAAATTATTGAATTTTACTATCAAAATTCGTGCTCGGTTCGAAATGCTTTTTTATCGAAAAATTGTGTTCAGCGATGAGGCTCATTTTTGGTTGAATGGGTACGTAAATAAGCATAATTGCCGCATTTGGAGTGAAGATCAGCCAGAAGCATTGCAACAGCTACCAATGCATCCCGAAAAAGCCACTGTTTGGTGCGGTTTATGGGCCGGCGGCATTATTGGGCCATATTTCTTCAAAGATGATGCGAATCGCAGCGTTACTGTCAATGGTGAACGCTACCGAGCGATGATAACAAACTTTTTTTTGCCCGAAATGGAAGTTCTTGACTTGCATGATATGTGGTTTCAACAAGACGGTGCCACATGCCACACAGCACGCGAAACAATGACGCAATTGCGAGGCGAGTTTGGTGAACAGTTAATTTCACGTTTCGGGCCGGTCAATTGGCCGCCTAGATCGTGCGATTTGACACCATTAGATTATTTTTTGTGGGGGTATGTCAAGGCTAATGTCTATAGGGACAAGCCCGCTTCGATTGACGCACTGGAAGCCAACATCCATGCATTCATTCGTGAGATACCGGCCGATATGTGTGAAAGAGTATGCCAAAATTGGACTCAGCGGATGGGCTACCTGAGACGCAGCCGCGGTCAACATTTGCATGAAATTGTCTTTAAACATTAAATTGCAAGGTTCAAACTATCGATTCAAATAAATATTTCATTCATTTTTTCGAATTTTTTGTGTTTTTTTTTTTTTTAAGTTCTAAACCTCTTAAAAAATCACCCGTTATAATCTGCATTTGCCTTTAACCTTCTTAAAAAAATCGGATGCAATCCAGACTCGACGTGTATTGCGTAAGTAGTCGTGTTCAATGGTAGCCTAAAGATACGCTTGAAAAAATATCTTTGGACAGCTTCAATGTCTAGCTGCTTGTATCCATAAACTTCATTACCGTAACAAAAACTGCTCTTGATTCTTCAATCAAAACTTTGAACTTGGAAGCTGAGTCTACATGTTTGTTATTAAAAAAAATTTGACCACATACAGTTTATTGCTGCTTTTGCTACATTTGTTTTATTTTTTATGTGAACACAGAGATTCAAATTGTGTATTTGTGTGAAGCCAAGATATTTTTTCACAACTTCTATATTGGAGCCATCGAGGGTCAAAGTACGGTCATTTTTAGCGCTACGATTTTGAGATCTAAAAACAATTATCTTGGACTTCTCAGTGTTGATTTTGAGGTCCCCACATATCGTAGAAAAGTTTTAACTTATTTATTTGAAGCCGAAGTGTGGTTGCATTATCAGATAAGATTACAAGATCATCCGCGTAAGGCAGGACTTTGATAAATGGATCGCCAAAAGTAACGCCACCAGTGATATGATCTTCAATATCGTATATAAAGAGTAAGAAGATTAAAGGGCTTAAAACACAGCCCTGTAGCATACTAGCATCCGTATAAAATCTAAACTTGTATTTTGATTCTTCACTGTCATTTGAAAACTCCAATGTTTCAGAGGAGTTATTAGTAAATTCATAAAAATTTGGTTGTCCAATAGCTTCGAGTTAAAAAAAGTAGCGATTTTCTATTTACGGTATCAAAAGCTGATTTAAAATCGACGAAAAATATGTAAAAATTATATTTTTTTTCTCTAAAAAAACGCCTAGCAATATTTGTGGTTGATAGTTGAGAGATTAGCTCGGAATTCAGCCTGGAGGCGGATTATTTTATTGTTTCTTTCAACCCAACTCACAAGTCTAAAGTTGAGAAATTGAGTGAAAAATTTTCGGAAAGAACTTAGAACAGAAATGCCTTTATAGTTTTCACAGAGATTAGGGTCACTCTTTTTAAAAACTGCTGAAATGGATGAAAAATGAAAACAATCAGGAAAATTCCCTTTCTTAAATATTTTGTTGAAGAGCACCAAAATGTATTCCAAGAACTGTAGGCCAACGTTTTTGTAAAACTCAGCTGGTATATCATCTGACCCAGGGTTTTAATATTTGTTTATATTTTTGAGAGCAGCAAGTAGTTCGAGCATTGATATTGGAGTATCCAATTCTTCAATATATGTACACTAGGGTGGTCCTTAAATTGGACGTAGTCTTGGATAGCCCTCATTTGATTCAAAACATTGGAAAACAATTTCCCTAATTTTTTCAGATTTTTATTTCACAACCCTGGACCCATGTTCTGTAACTCAGGCGATAACTTTTCGAATCGTTAAAAAATGAAACAACTCATTCCTCAGTTATCGCTTCTGGAAAAAATCGGGTTTCTGTAACTGAACGCGTTAACTTCAATCCCTGAACTATTTTGACTGGAATTTCCATTGGAAGGCGATAAACTGAAGTGTCATATTTATATTTAAAAACAAAACAATTATTCTTTTTTTAAGTCGTGGCTACTAAATTATTTTCTAACACTTAAAAAGAAGAATATTTTGATGGCCCAAAAGAATGTAAGTATATAATTTGTAATATTTTACATCAAAAGCCTCATATCTACATATTTTATTTAGATCATGCTTAATTCGAAAAAGGATAAACCAGCTAAGAATCCTAGGAACAATTCACCAGTATCAAAAAATTATTATCAGTCCCAATTTAAATGTAAAGAATGCAAACGTGACGTGGAATGTTGGTTAATCATAATGTGAAAATACATCCAGAACAGAACATCCATTCCATTGAAGAGTTAAATAAACCGATTGTCAAACTTCAGACAATGTTTAAATGTCCGCATTTTCCGAAGGTATACAAGAACAACGCAAAACGAAAAGCTCATATTGTGAATAATTGGATGGAGACTTCAGCGTCATTTCGTAAAAACCCCGTTTTAATTGATCCAAATGTCCAAACGGTGGTATGCATTAGGACAGAAGTGCAGAGGTGTCATTTGTGTTAAAAAGAGTACGTCTCGAGAATGCGTCTGATTCCACACGCAAGGCTCACATGAACGAAATTATACCAAAATTACTAAATTAAATTATAAATAAATTGAACAGTATAAATTATCAGCTTTATTTTGAGTTTCACCCGGAAAATATTTCACACGAACAAAATTTTGTTTCCGTTATTTCAGAAACTGTAATGAGTTTGGCCCGAAGTTCTCTTGCCTTAACATAAACAAAAAACTTCCACGAAAAGCACCAGCAGGTGCCGTAGTAGTTCGCCTTCTCTTCTTATATCCACAAAATTCAAGAGAGTTCATGTTTTATTTATTGATTCATAAAAATATTTGCAATGCAACCAGTGTGTATTAAATAAAAAGATGATATCTATAACTGCGCTTGGCTCACTGTCTAACTTATCTCCTTCTTTAGCTTGAGCTTAAGCCAAATGTTGTGGACGATTGGATTTAAGAGTTTTTTTTCGTTTTGCCATTTTCTAGAAAAAAAAAACAGTTTTAACAATGCACAAAATATATATTGATTTATGAATTGACTACCTTTGGTTAAACTTTGGAATTTAATACATCATGAAATTATAATCAAAAAAACAAATAAAAATGTAACACGATGTTGCATCACGATTAGTTGTTAATTTTTACTATTCAAAATTCAAATTCTTTTATCTCACCAGCTTTTTGGTCAGCGATAAGATTTGACGTTTAAAATGAAAAACTTATCGACTTTCAAAGATACTGAAACCCATTTTATCGCATTTTTCCAGGATTTCTATTCCGATTGTTTCAGTCGATAAAATTAACGACTGTCAACGTTACAGAAACCCGATAATGCGATAAAATGAATTTTGTTTCATTTTTCAACGTTTCTCGACTATTTTTATCGATTCGATAGTTACAGAACATGGGTCCTGGTCTCCCTATTTTCACTTTAAAGTAAATATTTATCATGGGTAAAGGATTATTCTTATAAAACGCTAAAATAAATCAGAATGTATAGATTAGATTCAGACGAGAAAGAATTTGTACTGGAGGGGGGTCTTCTTCCCCTCGTTCAGGCGGGAGGGGTAATTTTCTCGAAATTTGGCCAAAAACAGAAAAAAATTATTTAAAAAAAAAACGGGAACACTTACAATGCCCACCTTAGTTTTTTTAAAGCTACGATTCCATCTATAATATGCTTCCTAAATAAAGTTTTTATTTTAAATAGTTTTTGAAAAAATAATTTTTATCTTAAGAAATTATAATTTTTAATTTTTAAGTTTGAAAATTATTTTTTCAAGAACTATTTGAAATAAAAACTTAATTGAGGAAGCATATCATAAAATGGAGTCTTGACTTTAAAAAAAGCCAGGGCGTGGCATTGTAAGTGTCCCCGGTTTTTTTTTAAATAATTTTTTTTTAGTGTTGATCCAAATTTTGATAAAATTATCCCTCCCGCCTTAACGGGGGTTAATAGACCCCTCTCCGATACTATGTTTTTCTCGTCTAAATTTATTCTATAATCTCAGATTGTATTTTTTTTTTTTTTTTTGTGTTTTATAAGAAACACCCTAACCCCATAGTTAGTACCTTAAAGTGAGAATAGGGTGACCAGGGGGTGAAATAAAAATTTAAAAAAAATTGGAAAAAAAAATTTTCTATGTAGAACCATTTGATACCTATCCATCTCAAAATTTCCAAAAAAAAAAAACAATATAAGGACCACCCTAACACGAAAGTTCATAGCTAATAGACATTTGACTTGGGTCTGCTAAAGGAAGTTTTTCGAAATGTAATGAAAGTATTTTAACTCCAATGGGTGATTTTATGTGACCAATTACGGTCACTTAAAATGCGCACATTGGCCCAAAAGTGTCTAGAATCATAGCTTTCAAGGAGATTAGTATCTAATTTTCTTAAAAATATATACATATACTTTTTACAGAAACAAGCTGCTGTTTTTTTTCATTTAAAACCAAGTCTCTCCAACACTCAACCCTAATCCAATTTCCAATACACAACCAAATAATACACCCCCACACTTCGGATGATCAGTATGCTTCTGAAGACATTACTTTCCCCAAAATATAACGGTAATTATCATTACAGAAGCCCTTCCGATGTATATAACCTCATAGATATGCAAGGCCATATACCAGGAGGTAAGTAGATATAGGTACGTGATATTTCTCTTACCACCACAGAAATTATATTCAGCTTTAAGGATATTCGCCGATATCGAATTTATCTCATTATCCTGGAAGGATGTGATGGCAGTAATCTATTTCCTTATAATTTCTTGGTAAACACAACGCCAAAGTGGCCATCATCGTTCCGGCATTGATATTCCATCGAAAGTAGCATCCAAATGGATACGTGCTGGCATCGTTGTATCTTTCTGCTTTTATCCTTTAATACTCGCACAACAAGAAGGCGGATTATTCTGTTTGATTGGAATATTCATTCATGGACTTTTGTTAATAACTTGTCTTTCCTTGTATTAATCTTGTTTTATGGACTTTATGCTGAGGTCTTATTAAATGGTTTTTAATATTCTATAGTTTTTACTTAAAACGTAAATATTTACATTTTTTTTTTAAATTTTAAGTTTAACATAATTTTTTGTTAAAGAATAATTTAACGTCGCATATATTCTGAACAAAACCCAAAATTAAATGGAGCGTATTTTTTACGATGTCTTAATGCAATTTATATTGAAGAAAAACAACTTGTATCTAATCCCTTTAAATTCCAAAGAAAATTGTCCGCCAGAGACTAATAAAATCAACGACGTGGAACTTCAATGATGATTCTATATACGATACGACTACCTACTGTTGAAGAGACACAGGTTTCCGTCTGACTGGCGTGGCGCGTGGGGCAAAACAAGAGAGATTTTTGAAGATGGGGGAAGAAATCAAAGATTCTGAATGCCTCTGCAAAAAGGATTTAGTGCGGGCAAGGATGCGAGTCGGGAAACATTCGTGTATGAAAGTACTCATTCTTCCTTGGAATGATGTCGATGATTTTGATGATTGTGATGGGGTTAGATGGTATTATGTATTAATCGGTTTGTAGCTGAATATAAAAGGGTACTATAGAGCGTGCCCAGAATTCTAAAAAGGGATTCTACTCATCCTTAAATCGAAAGTAGTAGATGGGGTCTTGAATAAAGACTATAAACAATACATAGTTTTTAGGTATTATTTAGCCAATTTCTATTTAAATTATTGAGGGATAGGATTAGAAAGTAAAATTCTCTAAGAAAACGGAGTGACCTTTGACATTTGTATGTATTTACTTTAGCAACATATTTATTTGTTTTCCAATTTTTACTTTTCTTTTCAGTTTTCTGTTATCCACTTTTATGGAAAGAGGGCTGCCCCCCCCCCCTGTGGGGGGTATCCTTAATCTAACTCCATGATTTTTTCTTGCCATAAAGGTACTATAAGGCAAATTTTGGATTCGTGGAAAAAAATTCGATATAACAGTCAAACATGACATTACGATTTAAGAGAACACGAAAAATGCGGGTGGAAAAAAACTGTGTTTATGTCTGACTGTCGTTCTTTGACGCTCGACCAACTGCGACCAACCATTGGAGTGATATAAAGCAAATTTTAAACATACAGTTTTCTTAACGCTGTACTTGCCACACAAAAGGCTAAGGAAAGCGTGTTCTTTTGCCTCAAAAAATGGAAGAATTTATATGCATTCAAAAAAGCTATATCCTTCTAAATAGCTATATAGCTGTGTATGTGCTTTCATTGATTTTTAATATTTCTTGTTGCATTCACAGTCAATTTTTTAGAAATAAAACCCCCTGTCTCATAGGGGGATAGAGTTTTCCCCTAAACGATTTTTTTTTAGAATATACCAAGAATTATTTATTGACGAATTTAGAAGACACCCTGTCTATAATAACATAGTAAAATCGTTGGAGCACTTTTCTTAAAAAATAATTTTTCGTACATATGTACGTACAGTGTACAAGTACATACATATGTACATATATAAGAGGGTGGTCCTTATATTGCGTAAGCGCTTTTTTAAATATTTGAGAAAATTTCTTTTAATTAATTATAGACAAGTAATCAAAAACGATATTTTAAAAAGTAGGGTATCTTATTTTTGATATCGAAATTTATTTTCAGGAAAAAAATAGTAAAAATATTGGAAGTTATTACTACCCAGTTTTTAAAGCTTGAAAATTTAAATCCTCATTTTCAACAAGTGTGACCCCTTCAAATATCAAATCAATTTGGGATCACAATTATTTCAATTTTTTTTTTTATTTATCTAGAATTTAACTTTCTCGACTTTCGTATTTCGTAATTTTTTAAGGACATGATTCTTGGATATATTCTATGAAACAATTTCCGCCCCCCCCCCCCCTGAGGTAGAGGGGCAATTTCTGAAAATTGACTTTGAATGCTAAAAAAAAGTCACTAAAAATCAACGAAAGCACAAAGTTTTAATGGATAGCACAAGTCGTTTTAATGAATACTTTTTGAAAAATTAAATTTCTTATAAAAAATATTTTGAATTTTTTTCTTAAATTTGACATATTTCAATATGTTGCCTTATTAAGTGGTAATTTTGTGTTCGATATTCAATGCCATTATTTATTTTTTGTCAAATACCGTAAACCAAATGTAAAAACCATTCTTATTTTTCGAGAAATCTAAAAAAAAAAAAGTAAGTTTATTTTTCAAATCTGTCAGTTTTTGATCAAAATGCGTTTTTTTAAAATGTCACAATAAGACCTTAATTTTGTTTCAGTATCACTTAAGCGTTTCACGCACAATTTAGAAAAAAGTTTAAAAATCTTTGATTTTTGATTTATTTTTGTGGGGTTTTTTTTTGTTCAAATTGATGGAAGTTTAATAAATTTCAAATTATAGAATAATGTTTTCATTAAAATCTAGTCCTTCAGGTATCGACAGTATATAATCGACAGTTACTAAAAAAAAGTCTAAGTGTTATTACTTTTCGGGAACATACTTTTTATGTCCAATGGTGGGACTTCTACATGCCAAACACGTCTTGGGAAAATAAGGGGGATCGTGGATGAGGATGATTAAAATATAGGTGCTGAGTAGATGCGACTAAGGGTAAAATTAAAACATCAGTGTTGCCACTTTTTAGCAACCTACTTTCTTATATCAAAGGTTCGGACCTCCACTTTCTTGGCAATTTTTTATATTTTTAACATAAAAAAAGAAGCGAAAACGTCTCCATATTATATCATGCCAAACGCATATTGCAAAAATAAGTTTTGAAGCTTAAGAAGATATGTGTTAAGTAGGTAGACGGGTAAAATTAAAGGGTGAAAGATCTATTTTTTTTTTTGATAGTGAAAAAAATTGTGGAAATGCCTATAGATTCCAAACAATATTAGAAGATTTTAATTCACATTTCGTTGATATTGGATGTCAAGATGTTAATTTTAGATGTGCCTTAGATGCGTTACAACCAGCTAGCTTATATATAAATATGAACATTTATAAACCAAGCTTCTAAAAAATTTAGTAACTTGTTTTTGAAATATTGGATTTTCAAAAAAAAAATATTTCTTTAAAAGTTCTAAATTTATTTTTCAAAATTTTGGTATGCAATATTATTGGCATTTAATACGAGCTTTCGTATACAAATTTTGATTTAAATCAGTTGCGTTGTTAATAAAAAAAAAAGAAAATCCAAAAACCATTATATATCAGATATTGTTAAAAAAAAGTTAGTACTAAGCAAGTGATTAACACCCGCCTGTTCGCACCTTTCTTGACTCTAAAAGTCATGTTATCAATAAAACAAATTTCAAAAGGCTTTATTTTCACACAATTACGCATGCCTACAGCACGCACTCTGCGATCTCGTTAAACTTAAACTATCTGTCGCATCTTAAGACCTTGATACCTTGATACACCTAATCAGTAGACCATACCCCTAAAATTTGTTGTGTTAACGCAATGAGACAGTTAAAAACATACTCACTTTTGGGGCACCATGTAAAAAATTTCATTCTCAGGCAATCTCTGGAAAAGACCAAGGAATTTCAAGTCGAGACTCACCATTTATTCAATGACTTCAAATCTGCATATAAAGCCGCTTTTAGACCTTCGATGTTTTCGTCTGCGTACGTTGTTCGGTTTTGCCCGTACGCGGAATAACGACGGTGTAAATGATAACACCGAACACGAATGACAAGGAAATTCAAAGCCGTTTAGAATTTTTGGGATGAACTTTGCTCGTTGTTCGTTGTTTTTGGAACAACGTTTACCGAATAAGGAACGAAGGTCTAAATGCACCTTAAAAGCATTCATCGTCAGGAAATTTATTTGGCAATGGCTGAACTTGGGGTCCCGTTTGAAATGATGCAGCTATATGCAACCAAGAAAAATCTCTTTCAAACTAATCCAAACATAGACAGGATTTCGGCAAAGAGATACGCTGGGATTTCTTCAATGCTGTTCTGGACAAAAGGCAGGTGTTAACACTGAAGGCACTTTTTTCTACAGATCGGTCAGACTTCTAGGGTATTCCGATGATATCGAATCATCTGTGGCTTGGCTATATCGAGTGAATGAACAATATTCCAGCCAAGAGAGTCTCTTAATCCCAGCCTGACTGATTTGTGAGAACAAAGAAGACCGAACCTCTAGTTTAAAGACCAAGTCGTCGTGGATGCTAAAAGGCTTCGTTTACTGAAAGAAGCGTACTCGGCGTGTAAGTAATTATAACTATACGCGACTATTACTAAATAACGCGGTTCGAGGAATATTATTGTCATAACCACGTTTAAAATTGTCTTTCATAAGAACACAGGTATGAATTTATATACGCTTGAGGATAGACTCTCTCAAATCATGACATAATAAAAACGTAAAATACACATTCAAGCCCACCGTGCAAAATGAATATCCTTTGATAAAATCACTAACTACCCAAAATATTCATATTCGTGCCATAGCCTATGTATTTCTGACATATTAAAAAAAAATATATCCTCATTTTTATTCAACGCCATTCACCTAATATATTGAATTGTATTGTGTCTGTTGTCGTCGTCCTTCGACCTGAACTTATTACCAAATAAATCAGAATTTATTTTCATTGCAAGAATTAAAGTGATCAATAAATTGTTTTAAGTATCATCACCAGTCCTCGTAAAACGAATGCCTGTTGAATTTAGAACGAACATATACATACGTTTGAAGTGGCAATGGCGATGGGGCGGGCCGGGCGGTTCGAATGGGTAGTTATAGTCTTTGCCACCCCGGAGACAGCTCCACAAATAAAAGACACAAATTCAATGAGAACAAAAGGCCAACCAAGAAAAAATATCAAGTGATTCGGTTGGATCTACTCGAAGACGAAGGAGTAAGACTAGCAACATATTTGCTTTTGAATGGTACGTGATGGGAATCCTTGTTACCCTAAAGTTGCAATAGAAATGCCTGATATCTGTCTGCCGATGCCAATTCGGATGCCGCACCGCTTTGAAGTTCTCTAAAAGCAAGAGCATAATGTTACATAAGGAATAAAAGCAACGAAAAAAAATCTATTAAAAAAATTATAAGTTAATCCCTTGTGGAATATTTTCAATTGTTTACAAGACAAATTGCTTCCACGTGAGTCGATAGGATCTAGGGAGGGCTATACAAACGGCATGTTCAATCGTTTTGGGGGGCCTTATAGAGCTACCTACATGCACACACTTGGAATGGGACATGTTAAATTTGCTTTATTGAGTCCTTTATTCTCCTCCCGGGTTTTTGCGGGAGGAAGGGAGCCATATATTTAAGAGGTAGATGACAAAAAGGATCATTGAACATATTGAATTTATTCCTTGGGTCGGGTTTAATGGCCAACAAGATGTTTTCCTTTCGTTATTGGATGATGTTGTTCGGGTCAATTCGGGGTATATTATAGCTCTAATTATGACCTCTCAATATGTCGTTCAATTTTATTGGATGACGATGATTTTGAGGTGAATATAAGGGTTAAGTTATTGGATATTATATTTTTTTTTACTTATTTTAAAAGCCTTTTGTGGGTTAGAATATTACATTTCTTTATGTGTTAGACATTGTTTCATCTTTATTATGGTACGCAAGTATATTTTAGCTGGTATAGGTATTAATAAATGCATGATTCTTAGTGTGATATTCCAGCTTAAATCTTTGTTAATCTACTAATCATGAATATTGGTGATAAAGGGTTTTTCAACAGGGACGCTACAAAAGTAGAGCGACAGGGACAGCAAACGACGCCATATTTCTTGCCGCTCTTTTGACATTTCTCTTCAGTAAGATTTGCCATTTCATGATGGAAAGATATACGAGCCAACAACGAGTAGAAATTATTAAAATTTACTACCGAAAGATCTTGGCCTACATCCTTACAAGATTAAATTGACGCAAGAACTGAAGCCGCTTGACCACTAGAAGTGTCGTATGTTCATGAATTGGGCTGAGCAGCAACTTGAAAATGATTCGGATTTTCATGGAAAAATCATCTTCAGCGATGAGGCTCATTTCTGGCTGAATGGTTTTGTCAATAAACAAAATATACGATATTTATCAGGCAGCAATCCACACGTACTCCATGAGTCATCATTGCATCCCGAAAAAATTACGGTTTGGTGTGGTTTATGGGCCGGCGACGTCATTGGGCCTTACTTCTTCCGTGATGATCAAGACCGGCACGTTACGGTGAATGGGGATCGCTACCGTTCAATGATAACCGAATATTTTTGGCCCCAATCGGATGATATGGACTTGGAGGACATGTGGTTCCAACAAGAAGGCGGGCGCCACAAGCCACACAGCGAATGTCACAATCAATTTATTGGAAACCAAGTTTGGAGAACGTGTTATCTCACCAAATGGTCCATTCGCTTGGCCGCCTCGGTCGTGCGATTTGACGCCGTTAGACTATTTCCTGTGGAGCTACGTCAAGTCTATGGTCTATACCAACAAGCCAGCGACGATTGATGAACTTTGTACGAATATCGAACTTGAAATTGTAGCAGTATCGGCCGATTTATGCTTGAAAACCGTCGAAAATTGGGTTCAGCGTCTGGAAAATTGGGTTCAGCGTCTGGACTTCTGCAAGCGTGCCTGTGGTGGCCATGCAAAAGAAATTGAGTTCCATACATATAATGGTATCGAACGTACTTTCACAGGAATAAGGAATTTCATCAATATCAAAAACCGTTTTTGTTTTATTAAAAAAAAAACCTTTGGAGCGCTCTTATTGAAAAACCCGATATAGTAAGAAAACAAAAGGTAGAACTATAATTGTCGGAAGGGCACTGATGCTAATGTCAAAAACTAATGAAAAGTAGATTTCGACGTCATATTGAACTTATTATCTATCTCTTTTTGGATTTCCTATTTCACCAAATGTCAGTTTTACTGACACTCACTTCTTCACTTCCGTAAGGAAAGTTGAACGAAACTTGACTAAACGCTCCACTCTGCAATTATAGCCACGCCATATGCTTCCCGTGTATTCGCTTGTTTTCTTCCAGCCACTGAAGTGCCCCTCCGAACATTATAGTTCTAGCTTAACAATGTCTCCATTTAATTTTGTTGTCCCGTAGCTAATGAGTTCTTTTTAATTTCACGAATTACGACACAACTTTATAAAAACTGAAAAAGCTTTATGTTCAACCAAAAAAAAAGTTAAAGAACTTTTTGTACAAGGATTTGACTTTTATAATTGACAACACAGTTTTTTTTTGACATCTGACAGATGATTTATTCTGAATACAACTTTTTTCTCTTGACACTTGAAAATTTCAACTGCTGACTTATGGCCCCAAGTGTTCGGTTAAACGGTCAAACATTTGATTTCCAGATTGCACTATGGGCTGGCCACAATACCAAACCAAATGATACTTTTGTAAGTAGCGTCTCGGTATTGCCAACACTGGAAAATTTCAGTATCGTCTCAGTATCGGTATCGGTCTCGTATGTAACTCAGTCTCGCTTGGTCTCATATAAAAAATTTCGTCTCAGGGTCGGTATTGATACATTGGTGTCGGTCTCGTCTGGTTTTTTTAAGCTTGGAGCCACATCCGAGAAACCAAGATAAAAAAATATGCGATGCATTTCGTGGATTTCACTAAAGTCACTTCCTCCATCTGAAAAGAACACAATCTGAAAAATTTCATCCAAATGATTTATTTCAGAAAAACAAAGAAAAAGAAAAATGGACTCGGTATAGGTCTCGTATAACTCAGTCTCGTTTGGTCTGGTATAACAAGGTCTCGTCTCGGTATCATCTCGTTATCATATCGGATGCTTTGCAGCTGGTATCGTCTCGGTATCGTTTCGGTTTCCGATACCAAACGATAGAGAGACTTTCCTGGTATCTTGGCCAGCCCCAATTGCACTTCATTGGATCCAGCCATTTTCAAAGTCTAATGCCAAATATTAGCAAATATGAGAAAATAATGTTTTCAATATGGAAAATACCATATATTCTCATTGTCATTACCATTATTTTGTACCTGTTCTATTTCATTTTGAAGTTGTGTGTATAACCACCTCTTGAACAGAACACCCTTTGTTTCTGTTGCAATTGTTGGAAGCTGGGTATATATAGTAAGTTGACTCTGCAATAGTAACCAATCGTTTGATATTCTAATGAAGTCACTCTACAGTCGAGTGGACCACCAGTAAAATGGACATAATCTTGCTCATCTATTCTCCACCCTTATATTTCTTTTCTATTTTTTGTTTTTTCTTTCTTCGAAATAGTCTGTCGTCTGGTAAGGAAGGCGTCTGTAATAATTAAAATTCTTTATCGCCAGTGTTCTTAATTTTATGGAGATCTGATTTAACTAAAAGAAATAAAGAGAATACCACGGCTTCTATATAGATTTCGACAATGAGTGTACGCAGGAAGTCCAATGGATAAAAACCATAATCAGAGGAAGGGAATGGAAATTTTAAGGCGCTAGAAGATAATTATATTTTAATTAGAATCATCCGGCTGTAAACTGTCCTTTACCTTTTTTTATAACTTAGAGACAGAGGATTTCTTGTGATATTTTTTTTGTTGTGTCCTACGAGACTGAGATTTATTAATGGGGGAGATTTTCTAGACACGTTTGTATCAGAGTTACTATAGCACTACATGAGTCGTATTTTTTCATTCCATTCACGTAAGTAAATATAAATAAGTACATAAAATTATTCTTCCCCATATTTTGTCTAGGCCAGAAACAGAAATTTCTGAAAATCTTTGCAAATTTAAACGATTGCTTAAGAAATCTTCGATAAATAGCACTATCAGAGACCGAAGTACCTGATGGTTAGTGCGTCGGACTGTCATGCCGAAGATCTTTGTTCGATTCCCAGCCGCTGCCTCCTAAAAACAGAAATGTTTTTCCCTAGGTGCTGCCTCTTGCGAGAAACTGACAAATCCTCTAAGATCTAAGAGTTGTTTCGCGTGGTATTGGGAAATACACGGTGCAATGCGCAACGGTTAAAATTATTTCTGAAGTTCGTTCAAACAGTTTATGAACGTAGGGCAATTATTTGCGCTAGACCGAGAGGTCACAACATGCATATTTATGGTGTTCAGTTCAGGGTTTAAACGTGCATGTCATGTCATCTACTTACACACTCGCAATCGGAAATAAGACCTTTAGTTTGAGATATGTTTCAATAAGTGGTTTCCCAAAAGTCCAAAAACGCATTTCCCTATTAGTTTTACATTTGACGATTTCCCAAACGGTGGCTGAAGCCCATCATTTCAAGAAAATCGAAAATCATGAATTAGAACCATGACAAACCAGTTTTCAATTATAGCCAAAAGTTGGAAAAAATATTAGCAGTATATGGTTGATGGGAAAATTGCAGACTACTGGTATATAAAAGGGAAAATATAAATTTCCCCGCAACAGTGGACCGAGAGTGTGGGTGAGTGGGGGTAGTAAAAACAAGGTTTTTTCGATTTAAAAAAATATGTATCTACAAAAAGTTGTAGATCATCAACTGACCTAAAACCTTTACTTGGATTATTTGTTCATATAACCGTAAAAATATTTTTAAAAAATACCAAAAACAATTTTTTGGTTTATTTTTATATTCGACAAAAATAATTTGATTTTAATGAAATTTGATGAAAACAAACGTAATTGTGTTTCAAGCAAGTTGTCTATTTAAAATTAAAATATATGTATGTTTTTGGATTTTTTGTAAATTTAATTTGATAAAATCACCCAATTTTCAATCAAAAATGTTGACGAATTTTTTTTTGATTTTCGAAAAATTTAGGGCAGCATCTTATATTCAAATAAATTCATGATTAATTATTATATTGTTAGCCACATGCAATTTTTTACATGAATTCAAGCACATTTCAGTTTGATTTTTGAAAGACCTGTTAAATTACACTGGTCTGCAACGAAAACCGCCTTTAAATCAAACCATACTTTTCTTAAGGATTTTGGCATGTTGAATCGGAATCTAAAGTCAAAATTGTTCTAGCACGTCAAGTTTTTGAAATATTTCAGCATAAACATGTCAAAAACCGGTTTTTTTTGGAACATTTCACATCGAATTTCCTTACCACAAACATTTTTTTTGCAAAACTTCTAATAAGATGTCAAAGAACTTTATTTCATCTTCCTAAATCATTTCAATTTTCGAAATTAGTTTTCTTCGCAACACAGCACAGTTTTCAAAAACCACTCGGGTAAAAATTGAAAAAGCTCGTTTTTGAAATTGAAATTTTTGCCGCTTTCTACCCTTTAAGTTACAAACTACAGGCAGTTGAGTTGAGAGTTGAAAAAAATTGTTTGAAATTGTAAGTTTAAAATTTCTTGCATACACACTTTTTCTCTCAGACCAATAGGTATTGAAATAAATCAATTTTAAAAAAAAGGGTGGCCTAAACAGAGGTAGGAGCCCACGGAGGGAGAATACACCAATTTTGTTTGTTATGATTTAGAATTTAAGGAACCATAACATAAAAAGTCTGACCTGTAACTAATTTTCATGATAACAAATCTATGGTCTCACTGTACTGTCGGTGAAATTTAGTACCTATACCTACATACCTAATGGAAAAAACTTTTTTGGATTTGACGCGCTTTCTGCTTTTTTTTTATAAATCCTTTGATCAAAATTTATGAATATTGAAGAGAATATCCACTATCTCCCAAATCAGATATTTTTTTTTACAGTGTTAATCATAAAAACTATGGAATTTTGAAATTTCTACAGTTGTTCTAAATGCACGCTTCAAAATGTGAGTAAACTTTGATAAATAAAAACAAATCTTGTTTCATGTGAAAGCTAAAGTTATATGAAACAAGTTCTCTAAATTTGAGCTGAAAAGGTAGAATAGTTAAAATTTTTTACCAGGTCAACCTAATCTAAGAGGGCTTTTTTGTACCATTTATTCATATTTTTCAAGAATCAATTAAAAAAAAACTGTACGTGATTGAATTTTTCTGAAACCAGATTTAGATTAACAAAAATTTAAGGCGACAAAAAAAGTTCATTTTTGCAGAGCAGTGTTATTTTACTCACTTAGCATAAATTCAACATGCACGAGTTTGTTTCAAATATGAATGCACTTCAAATATTAAGAAAGGAAAAAGATTGAACAGAAATGTTAAATTTAAACTCGAATCAATTTGAATTAAACTCAAAGTATTAAAGGCGCTAACCGAAGTTATTTGCAAAGCAGTCAGTCTCTCCCATCAGTCGGAAAAGATATTCAAATAGTTATATAATACCATCGTTGGTCCAAAGGTAAAAACTAGCTAAGTTCGGGAAAAAAATTTAAGCAAATGAGCATGAAATTTCCTGGTTTTATAAAGCATTGAAAAGTATGACGGGAACTTAATTTAAAAATTTGAGTAAAGTGATATTTAAATATGAATCTGATTTCCTTTAAAAGTGCAATTTGTTAGTAAGTGAGTTTTAACTTTGAACCGACACGGTATTTACTTATATGTATATGCTGCATGTATTATAGGAAACTTGACCAAAAAAAAAAAAAAACGTGACCACCATTACAAATAGAAAACATTTATATTTAGTTAAAAGGAACTAGCATTTATTTAGCAAAACTGACATTGAAATCAATTGATTTAAACAGAAAACAATTTCGACCCAAACACGAAAATATTTTAAAAAAAAAATGAATATTATTCTGTTTGAAACAACATTAAATGAAGTTAATTAAAACAAAAATATCTTTATGGTAAGCATGGTAAATTAACGATTGTATTTAGATTAAATAAAAATCGAACTGCTTATTACAAAATTTATCGACACTAGTCTAAATCATGAAAAATGGTTTTCGACCTAAAAGAAACATTCACTAAAAGTAATTTATGGGTTTTTGTTTTTTGAGAAAAGTTGTACAGCTTCTTTTGAGAAAAACATTTTTACTGACACAAAAACCACTATATTCCAATTTTGGAGAAAATCAATCCAGCCGTTTAGTCTAAAGCAGCCAAACAGACAGACAGAATTGTGAGACATACATTTTTGTCTTCCCTATCATCACAATCTCGAGTTAAACTTTTTTTTACGAATGCATAGCTTGTTATATATGTACATTAGGGTGTTTTTTTTTTTTAAATTTCGAGATGGATATGCATCAAATGGCTTTTGTGTCTATCAACATTATATGGTTTTGTTTTTGTTTAACAACCGGTAAAGTTGTCATTTATTCTTAGCACATATCCTCTTTCTCGTATTTATCGAAGGAAAACTCATATTAACCAAACTAATTATCCAAACAATGAAAATAATTTAAATAATAGTCCTACAAGCCTTTCTAACATAGCAAATACTTAAGGACAATACTCTCCCAAAAACAGAGGCCAGAGGCTCGTCAAGCACAATGCTCAAGTACAATGGTAAAACCTAAACACATTATGGTTACTTGGCCTCATTCATGTGCGGTGAAAATGAATTGGATCCTAATTAGGGACAGCCCCAAACATTGCTGCTCAGTGCTCACTCTTTGTCTTCAAATACGAGTATATATGGATCAAAAGGATGGAGAATAGAACATTTTAATGTTTTGGCCTTTTGTCCCTGCGTGGATATGGCCTTCTTGCGCTGGCTATGGTAATTACAGGCAAGAGTACAATGTAAACTTTGCACTGCATTTGCATAAACACATCTATATTTACGGTTAGATACGAGAAGATAGATGTATGGATGTTTGTTAGGCTAAAGAATAGGATGTCTCATACCCGCTGTGAAATCTCACAGAAGCACTGTGTAGTGCAATTTTACGATTCTGTTTTATGACAAACTATAAAATGGCAGATGCTTGGTGTTTGGGGGAGTGGGAACCTCTGCTTAATGAATACCGTGATCTGTTGCCAAACAAAATCCTTGCGCGCTGGAGGATTCCCTTATACGGGTCGACAGGTTAGACAGGGGGATGTCATCGTCCGTGGGATTATTCCTCTGTCTGATTAGTTTTCATACGATTTTGTGCCATAAACGACAGCAGCTTATGTGAATGGTGGCGTCGAGGTCTGCTGTTCACGTGTCTATACATAAATCCATCCTATATCCAGAGTGGCATTATATGATAATGTCTTGCCCATCACATCCGACCCGGGTCTTCGTTTTGGGTGGCTTAACTAATCAACGAAAGTTCATTACCTTCTGTTTGTCCTTACATCTATATGTCGTGTCATTCTTGCTATGTCGTTTTAGCTTCTTGTCGGCACTTCCGAGACTCAATGACCGTGCAAATACGAAAGCGGATAATTTAGTTAAGATATTCATATAAGCCGCCGCCGCCGAGCATATCCATGCATGGAACTAGCATGAATATATCCTTGTTGGTATGGATTCATTAAAATTATGAACTTATGACTTCGTGCAGAAAACTGTATGGTTGAGTCAGAAGAAAAACGATTATAAAAAAGGAACAAAATTCAGTTTGTATGTAAAATGAAAGATTTTAGGAATGTAGATATATGCATTTGAGTATGACAATGAAAATTAAGGAAGGTACCTACATATTTAGATAGATGTGCATTTGAATATAAAGCAAGTAGATGTATTATTAAGTTGCAGTTTAATGGATCTTCCTGTCACTGGGATAAATCCTTAATCTAGAATTCAGCCGATCAATATTTTATACACAAGCTTCTAAGCAGGGTTGGGGTCGAAATTCTTTAGGGTCATAATTCTGCTTTCAATACTCTGCATGTCAAAATTCTGTATTTCAAAATTCTGTTTTTCAAAATTATATTTTTTTCCAGTTCTATCTGTCAAAATTCTTCTTTTAAAAATTTTGGTTTATCAAAATTCTGTCGTATAATATTTTTAAAAATAAAATTCAGCGTATTCTGCTTTTCTCAAACAACTTGTATTATTAACGAAAATAAACAAAAAAAAAGTACAAATTTTCGTAATTCGCTTTAGTGGGAACATAGCATAATATTAGTTAATTTGAAATTAAAGTAGGCCATATTTTTGAAAAACTAAGATATATATTCAGAATTTACAATGGTATCTTAGACAGAATTTGACGAATTAATGTTAGTGAAACACAGGAGAATCTAAATTAAAAACAGCTACACCACTTCGTCTCAAAATAAAAGAAATTTTTCCTATAAGGAAGTTGATTTACGAAATTCTGCCAATAATAAAAAGAAGTTTTGGATATTTTTGAAAGCAGAATTTTGAAAATCAGAATTTTGAAAAGCAGAATTTTGTAAGCAGAATCTAGCAAAAAGAATTTCGACCCTTCCAGAATTTCGACCGCAACACCTGTTTATGCATTATCAAAATGATTTCTCTTTTACAACATATTCACAGAATTTTTAAATACAGAATCTTTGAAAACAGATTTCTTGTAATGGAACTTAATTAAATGTGGTCAGAACATATATACATAATTGAAACGATCTTAAATCAACAAAATACTATCTTCAAGCAGAGTTTTGGTCTGTTTTTGATGACGAAAAGCGAAATACTGAAGTTTTTCAAAGTACATAAAACATTGTCGATGTTTTGAGTCATCGAATAAAAAGCTTAAAATGATCTTCTTTTGGCAAAAAGCGCAGGTGAATACAGTAAAAAATGGGGAGCATATAAAAAAAGTTTTCTAAAAAATAAGCAAATAGCGCTTATTATGATTTTTGGAATAGTTTTTGACGATTAAACTACTTTTTTGCTATCACTCACATCCAAAATTTGCTGTGGTCTCTGGGGTCTATAGAATCATAAGGAAAAGGCAGAATTTTGAAAACCAGAATTCCGAACAGCTCTCTTCTAATGATAACAAATAGTCCTTTTACGCGAATGTTCAAAAAAATATTTTTCGCTTTTTAAAAAAATGCTAAATTTTTTTTTGGAAAATCAAATATTTTGGTCGATTTTTATAAAACTTTTTAAGAAAAATTTTAATTTTATGGAAAAAAACGGTGTTTTTTCTTAAGAACGGCTCGTAAATTTTTAATAAAACTTTTTTCTGTGTCCTTAAACTAGTGCGATATACTGCCAAAAACTATAGGAAAATTACAATAGTAGCCTCTGATAGAACTTTTTTTATCTTAAAATTTATCATTATAAGCTGAATAGATCTAGATAGAATGTTCTTATTTACAAACTGCCAATAAGATTAAAAATATTGCTTCCTAAAATTTTCCAAAAAAAAGTTTTTGAATTTAAAAAAAAACAAGTTTAATTTTTTTTTTTTGAAAATTCGATATCTCAAAAACGGGCTGACAATCCTTTTTAAATTTTATTTTCATATGCAGACACCTAAATAGGTTATTAAAATTTGCATAATTAAAGTTTTCTTCAAAAACGTTTTAAGAATTTGATAAATAAAAATTATTAAAGAAAAAAAAAACCTGCAACGATTGAAATTTTTTTCTAGACAATCAAGAATTATGATGCGGCATTCTTTTTTTTTTATCTCAAGCCTTACCTACACATTTTCCTCTCATTTTATCTTATAACTTCCATGACTTTACATATAATTTTCTTGAACCCTCAGCGTCTTGAACATTAGTGCAAGTACGTGTGACCCAGTCATGCATTTTATTTACCATAGCGTTTAGTGACGGCTACATAGTCTAGTTCCTTTTCACTGGTTCCTTGAAATAATCTATTGGCCCAATTTCGGATAGGTACCGTTACAATTTTTCCAGATCCCAGCTTTACATAAAATTTAAATTAAATTATATTATTTTCCCCTATCTCAAATTTAAACTTACAAAAAAGAACTCACAATATTAACTTTTGCCAAGTAATTTTTTTAATGACTTCAACCAAATGAAGCATTCTTTTTCTACCATTTTTATGCAGATCTTTCATATAACTTGTGAAAACTGATGGATTTTCTAAGAAACTCCTTCGACGTTATCTTTAGTATTGGAAAATATGTATACTTTCTCACAGGAATTAAGTATTTCCAAGAAAAATATTTCCTAAAGGTTTTTATTAACAAAAAAACTATTTTGAAAATATTGGCCTCGAATAAATAACATGAATCCAGAAAGGTCTTCGTTTTCTTCATTGGTCCCATAGATCTGCCTTACCTCCGCTCAAAGCATAGCATAGACGTTTTTTCATCATTTTATCATTTAAAATACAAAATATTTCAAACAACCAACGCTCAGTTACGAATGTAATGCCGTTTTCGCTTGGTTTTGTGATCTGTTTCATTCCTATTACTTATGGAAAAATTGGAGTAGTAGGAGTGAAAAAGGAGTACTCCAAACATCTAATCGAAAACGACATAAATATATTTGATTTGTTTTGAGAAACATGATAACTAAATTTTAAAATTTGCGTCCTTACGTTCAACTTACACTGAGGTAGAGCCTAAACGAGTTTACCGATTTTCTTCAAAGGAATGTTTTCAAACTTGAAAAAATTCGGTTCTCCCGCTCAAGCTCTATGAAGCTCGATGTAAAAATTTGAAAATGGACTTATCATGTTTCTCCAAAAGATCACAGATATACAAAAGTCCTGGGAGAAGTCAGTTTCAGAAGGTATAGGCTCACATTTGTACCTGTTTTATTAAAAATTAAGTAAAATATTATTTCTCTTTATTTATTTTCTCATTTTAAGCTAATTTTATAAAACAATTAAAACAATAGCTTTTTTATACTAATTTTTGTGCAGCATCTTCAATTTGAGTTAATTTTCAGATTTTTCGAATTAGGCTTTCCTTCCTTTTAACAAATCTGGAAAGATTGAAGAAACTTTAGGATTGCAGCCATGTGTGTGTACAAGGCCGTAGCCAGACATAATTTTATTTTAGGGTGAGGGACTAATAAATTTTTCAAAAAAAAAAAAGTTTCACCATTTCATTATCTGGCCTGCAGCAACTATTTAGGTATATCTATAACTTCCTCTGTGTGAATTTCAATTTTTCGATGAATTGAGATTTACGCCACTCCTTTAAGTCTTTCTTTGACAGTAAAATTTCTTAGCTATGTTTATAGACGTTTCACTGATCAAAACAGTTCTTTCTGGTGTGCATGTTAAAACAAAATTAACCATCTAAAGCATGAATTCAGACTTTAAAATATAAATAAATAAATTTGGTTATGAAATTCTTATACTAAACCCGAAATATATGATTTACAAATATACATATTTCTGAAAATTTCGAGGTGGGAGCTTAAACCCTGTTATCCTCCTCTGGTTACGGCTTATTATTTGTATTTTATAGAGTGCAAATCATTAAAAACCTTTTATCTCCCGGTTACAAAAAATTCAACTAAGTGAGTTTTGAGTAATTAACCTCAAAAACTGGAGGGGCGTCTAATTCAAGTTTTTGCCCTATCATTATTCCTTTTCTATTTACAGCGATGTGACTCTCTTGTAGTTTTAAACAATAGAACGTATACGCCAGAGTGTAAAATAAAAAATAATTTTTATCTTAAAAAACAATAATTTTTTTGTTTTTTTAATTTTGAAAATTATTTTTTCAAAAACTATTTGAAATAAAAACTTTATTCAGAACGTATATTATAGAATGGAATTGTGGCTTTATTAAAAGCTAAGGTGTGGCATTGTAAGTGTTCTCGCTTTTTTTTTTTTTTTTGAATAATATTTTTATGTTTTGATCCAAATTTTGATAAAACTACCATCCCTTCGATACTATTTTTTTTCTCGTCTAAATCTAATCTATACCCTCAGATTGTTTTATTTCGTTTTTTATAAGAATCACCCTAACCCAATAGTGAGTCCCTTAACGTGGAAATAGGGAGACCAGGGGGGAGAAATGAAAATTTAATTTTCCTTAATTCTACACTAGGTATATTCAAATTATTAAATGTGCCTAACATAAAATTATCTAAATGCGTATACAATTTACAAAGATTTTTACTAAAAATTCAAACTCCAAAAAATAAATTAAGTAGAAATTTACATTTTTATGGATTCATAGTCCATTCTTAGTCCTTTAAGGTCTTTATATTTATTTATTGTATGCATGTTTTGGCTCATGAATATGGCCTCCCTTTTAATCTTAGCCTTTTCCTTTTATATGTATATCCATCCACAGCTTTCGATTTTCCTCAACTATTTCCTTAAAATTTTATAAATCATCATCATATAGGTGGTATACCTTTTAAATTGATCTCTTTCCAAAAACAAATCTCTGCATATTTATAGTTTTATATATTGAAGATGAATATATACTCGTATGTAACTCCGCAAGGATATTAGCTCAGCTCGAAAATTATTAACCCTTTGTCTGTAAAAAAGGCACTATTTGGCTTCGCTGCCGTAAGAGCTCCTTTGAGTCCTTGGCAAATACCTTTTCATGGGATACAAAAGTAATAATTTCACTATAACTACTGATGATGAGATTTGGTGGTTGCTACAAAACGTTGCCACCAGTAGCATATAATATAAATGTAGGATAGGAATAATGCCAGCTAGCTAACTGAGATTAGATTCATATATTACATACATATACCCCAGCGATGGTGGTTGGGGACACACTGTCTGATCCTTGTATTTATCTAATGGTTAAAACTATTTTATGATTTTGAACATAGTCTCTGGCACAAAGCTTCTCATTACATTTTAAAAGTGTCGGATGGAAGAATAATACATCCAATTTTGTCACAGCGGGATTTTGGATGGTTGCAGTAACCAATCTGTGTTTACACAGACTCGGTTTCTGGCTGGAAGGTAAAATGCTTTATGGCATTTTGACCTTTATTTTTAAATCATATATGTATATACTTGTACATTAATCCATGATGGTGTTTCAGATTTATATAATTTTAGTTTCATATTCAACTCGGATTATTTCAGAGTTTTAAAGAAGAAAAATTTGAATTTCTCAAAGCAAATATTTAATTTGACTGCTGTTTTTTTTCTTATCTAATTCCCTTAGCTTGAATATTAATTTCAAACTAATATTTTCATTTTGTTATTTAAATTGAATCAATGAAACCGAAATCTTTAAAAAAAATTAAAACAAAACACTAATGGTAGGTCTAGATAGGTACCTCAAAAACAAACGAATGAACGCTTTATGGCTTCTTGAATCAAACATTTAGATTTTTAGATTAACTCAACTCTTGTCTCGACTTCATTTGAATGCAAAATTCAACCAAAAACTGTTAAACAACACATAAAACCCCAAAACCAATGAACAAAAAATATCAAGGAAATTAATCTTATTCTAAGCACGCTACAACCATTATACAAAAAAGGCTCGGTACCAGTTGAAATCCTGACACAGACGCGGATCCGATTAAATTGGCAGAAAAAGTGCTAGGAACCCTAATTTGTGTTCTTTCCTATTTCGCGTAAATAAATATACCAAATAGCTGCTGTAAGCCAATTAAGGCCACATAGTCATGTGTTTGTGTATAGTTCTTGTTTTAACCAAATCCTTACCTACAGAGAGGACGCGGTTCGTTGCAAGCCCGTGCAACGAAATTTTCACGAAAATGTTGGTAATTTGTTTATTTTTTTTTTTTTTTTTTATAGAAGGTATTCAGTTTTTCTTTGCATTCACATTTATACCTATCAGAAAATTGAGCTCTGCAGGGTGTGAGTTTGTTACTGAGTGGTAGAGAGAAATTTGATTGCACATCGGCACGTCACACAAAACGTTGACGTGCGGATTAGAAAAATGATGAAACTTCGTGCTGGTTGATGCATCAGCATTTTATTTTTTTTGCAAATCGATTAAAAAAAGTGACTTGAGGTTTGTGTCACTGTTGTCGTTGAATTTTTTCTTTAAATTTATAATAAAAAAACCTGTTGAAGCTTGAACCTTGAAATTTCCGCATCACGTCTATAATAAAACGCCAAATTTAAATATAAATAGAAAATGACCGTAATGGAATAATTTGGTAGGTATACGCTTTCAATCTTGTCATTATTTCGTGTGTAAAAGTTTTGTATCGTAGAGAGAGCGTATCGTTATCGACATAATAGTGTGGATCTGGCCTTTAGTTATACGATACGGATACCGAACGATACTTGTAATATCGATAATTTTCTTCAATGTATACCGTTAGACCCTATATGTGTGAACGAAAACTTACTTTTAATCAATTTATCTTATAGTAAAAATAATTTGTTAGGCTAATTGAAAATAGAAATGCTCAGTAAAACAAAATTGAATCAAACTGAATTGAAAGGAATTGAATTGAATTGAATTGAATTAAATTGAATTAAATTGAATTTAGTTTAATTAATAATAATTTTTTTTTTAGTCAATTGCTTTTCCAACCTTACCGGTAGAAATAATTATAACCCCCTAATATAATATTTCGGAATAATTCGATACTTTTGGTGTCAAAAATTGATAATGGTTTTTTGCAGAAGGGTCAGAAACAAGCAATATTTTATGGCAGGGGGCTTAACTCTCCCTGTTAAGGAGGTAAGGGCAATTTTAGAAAAAAATACGAAGAGTTAAAAAAAATATTTAAAATGCATGACTAGGTCGCACGTACTTGATCTTATGTTCAAGGAGCTGAGGGCTTAAGAAAATTATATAAAAGCACATTTTTTTTAATTTTTATTTTCCTCAAAACAGTTTAACTAATTTCAATAGTTTTTTTTTCTACAAAGGCTTTCAAAAACTAAGAATATTTGTGTGTTCCTAAAATAAAAAAAAATAATATTTTTTGAATTTTTTAAAAATGTTCCAAATTTTTTTTGAAAATCAAATGTTTTGAGAACAAAATTATCGATTTTTATACAACTCTGTATCTTAAAGATTTTTAACACTTTCAAAAATATTTTAAGAAAAAATTTTACTTTTATGAAAAAAGAAAATATTTATTTCTTTAAAATACTTCCTGTGATTTTTATAAAACTTCTTCTATAGGCTAAAATTAGTTTGATTACTGATATAAAATATAAAAATTTACAAATAGCAAATATTATTAGTAAACGTTGAACGTTTTCTTTAATTTTGAATTTTCTGAATATCCGAAAGACAGATTTTGATTAATATGTTTATATTCAAATTTCAAGTTAAATTAAAAATACTTCATACCAAAATTTTCAAAAAAGAAGTTTTTGAATTTTTAAAAAAAGTTTTATTTTTTTTTTTAATTCGATATTTCAAAAACAGGTTGACACATTTTTGTTCAAATTTTATTTTTATATACTTTTTTATACTTCAAATTTCCATACCAAAATATTTCCTTAAAAATGTTTTAAGAATTTTATTTAGAAACAATATTATTTTAAGAAAACCGCTCCAACGATTTAAAATTTTGTTTGTCCATGTGCAGTAAAGAATTAGGATGGCGTTTTTTTTATCTCAAAAATGTTTTTTTTAAATAATTTAAATATCGTATTTTATGCTTTAAACATTTTTTTTTTCTTATAATTTTCATGCCCTGAACATAAGAGCAATTTATTTATAAAAATTTTTTTTGTTATGTAAGCAACCAATTACATAAATATAAATTTAATACAGTGCTAGTCCCTTGGATTACGGTGAAGCATAGAAACAGTGATGCGTATACGGCAGCAAAACAGTGAAGTATGTATGCAAAAATACTTGTTTTTGACCCCTATACAAAAAGCCGTTATAATTGTTTCGCTATAGCTATCGAAATCGTGCGTAATTTATTCTTATTCAACCCCATGTTTCATCTCATTTTATAAATCATTTTATTTGCTCTTCTATTTACCGGCTGCGATGAGCTAGTTTTATAAATATGAGCAATAGTATACCTACGCATACGCCACAGTGTGTCATTTTTATAAAAGCTTTATAACGGGTGATTTTGAAAGAGGCTTAGAACTTTAAAAAAAAAAAAACACAAGAAATTCGAAAAAATGAATAAAATATTTATTTGAATCGATAGTTTGAACCTTGCAATTTAATGTTTAAAGATAATTTCATGCAAATGTTGACCGCGGCTGCGTCTCAGGTAGCCCATCCGCTGAGTCCAATTTTGGCATACTCTTTCACACATATCGGCCGGTATCTCACGAATGAATGCATGGATGTTGGCTTCGAGTGCGTCAATCGAAGCGGGCTTGTCCCTATAGACATTAGCCTTGACATACCCCCACAAAAAATAATCTAATGGTGTCAAATCGCAGGATCTAGGCGGCCAATTGACCGGCCCGAAACGTGAAATTAACTGTTCACTAAACTAGCCTCGCAATTGCGCCATTGTTTCGCGTGCTGTGTGGCATGTGGCACCGTCTTGTTGAAACCACATATCATGCAAGTCAAGAACTTCCATTTCGGGCAAAAAAAAATTGTTATCATCGCTCGGTAGCGTTCACCATTGACAGTAACGCTGCGATTCGCATCATCTTTGAAGAAATATGGCCCAATAATGCCGCCGGCCCATAAACCGCACCAAACAGTGGCTTTTTCGGGATGCATTGGTAGCTGTTGCAATGCTTCTGGCTGATCTTCACTCCAAGTGCGGCAATTATGCTTATTTACGTACCCATTCAACCAAAAATGAGCCTCATCGCTGAACACAATTTTTCGATAAAAAAGCGGATCCTCGGCCAGCTTTCCAAGAGCCCATTCACCAAAAATTCGGCGTTGTGGTAGGTCGGCTGGCTTTAGTTCTTGCACCAGCTGTATCTTAAAAGGCTTTACGCCCAAATCCTTCCGCAAAATTTTCCACGTAGTGCTGTAACAAAGGCCTAACTGCTGGGAACGGCGCCGAATCGACATTTCGCGGTCTTCTGTCACACTAGCTGATAGGCCGCAATATTTTCTTCACTACGCACAGTACGTAAACGTGTTGGTGGTTTAATGTCCAACAAAGTAAATTTGGTGCGAAATTTGGTCACAATCTTCCGAATAGACTGCTCAGAAGGTCGAGAATGCCGACCATAAAATGGAAGCAGCGCGCGATGAGCATTTCGAACCGAGCACGAATTTTGATAGTAAAATTCAATAATTTGCAAGCGTTGTTCATTTGTAAGACGATCCATGGTTAAATTGCAAACCAAACTGAAGCTGTTTGACAGTGACACAAGGTACTAAACACACGTCAGCTGTCAAAACCAGTGTTGCCAAAACCAAACCAGCTAAAAAATCACCCGTTAGTTGTTTGTATTAAACAAAAAGTTACAAGTACACTCGTCATTACTGTGCAAACTCATTTTGTAAGTTTCAGTTGAATGGGATTGAATGTTATTAAATTTTTGTAATTTTTATTGCAATTTAATCGAACGGTTAATATGTGAGTTTTTGATTCATCTTTTATTTTATTGTTCAACGATATCCATTTTAAAACTTGAAAGTGCAGATCAAACTTCATAACAAATTCATTATGGTATCTTTTTCAAATACAATGTTTGTATGTATTTTAGTTTCAGTGTCAGTGTTAAAACTGATGTATCTTTAAAGATACATAGTATTGGCTTTTTAATAAAGTGAGGTATATGGGAGTACAATTGTTCACTGGTAAAAATACCTTCGAATAATTATAAATAGCCTTTAATAATATGTAAGTGTACATAATTTAAATTTAAACAATAAACCAAAATAAAATAAAATAAAATAAAAGAAAAATATATGCATACAGTGGTATTTATTTCACTTAAAACCTGCCTACATTTTTCGACTAGAAATCCTAACAATCGAATATGGTTTACAGTTTACTGCTTTTAAAATCTTTACTTCATTAGAAACCCAAATAGATTACAATAATCTACTACCAGAGCTTAAACATACATTATATAAGAAAAAGCACTGTTGCGTTGACAACAATATAATAAATGAGTGTGCTTAAATTTAAATTCCATGAGGCTTAAAATACCCACAATTTTAAAGTAGCATAATCAAGAGGAGATTATGTAATTAGTCTGAAACTGATTGATGAGCGAAAGCAAGCCATTCAGCCAGCCACATCTACACCCAGCCAGCTATTCACCTATAACATCCCCTAAAAACACAAAACTTCATCATCAATAGCACCAAAACAGTTCCAAGCTCTGGCCTGGCCAAAGCCAGCGCCAACCCCAGTGTTTTTGTTTGTCCTTAATACAATTTTAGTTAAAAAGCCAGTGACAGCGATCAAGGATAAAAGGGAGGAAACAAGCACAAAAATGCAAATGAGCTTTAATTCTAAAATGATTTCTAATAGAATCTCATGGAATTAGTTGATTACTTTAATGAATTTTCTATGTCCAAGGAATAATGATTAGGCATATTTACCAGCAAAAAATCACTGAAAAAAAGTTTTTAAATAATCGAGACAATGAACTTTTATACCATACAAATTTTTGAGGTTTGTACTGAAATGGACGTTTTTTTTAAAAGATTATTTTTGTTTTTGGGATTATTTGACAGTTGTTGGAGAGTGGCTCATTATGAAATAACGTGTTTCAAAAGCTATAAGTAAAACAGTTTTGTTTGAGGCTTTTATCCAAAATTTAAGTATGTATGTACGATTACATTATTATGTGTTGTAGCTGAAAAAGTAAAGAATGAAGAAGAATTGTCATCTTAAATACTACGCCATTTTATGCATTAATGCACAGGTTGAACAATGCATTGAAAAATGAAAATTTTCAATTCTACTTGTATGGTCAATTTGGACATTTTGGAAAAAATTTTGTTCCATTATTAATGCTTTTTCTATACTCGCCCAGCCTTAATTTTTGAAATTTGACTTAGTGATGAGGCTTTCAGTAATTGAAATACGATGAAGGGCTTTGTGATCGTGCAGCTATTTTTTCCAGAAGGGCCACTATTTATCGACAGGTCAAAGCGTATAAGAATGTCATTTCTATTTCTTCAACGACAAAACTATCCTTTTTGAGGAAAAAATAAATTGATAGAATCTGTGACAGTTTCTCCAGTTTCAGCTCCATACTGAGGCCTAGACTGAGTTCAGCAAGAATTGTTCGGTTAAATCTACCAAAGAGGAGTAATATGGCCTCCTAGACGAGCCTATGGAGCCTTTTCCAAAAATGATGTCAAAGTTGTATTCGAAGAAAGGAATACATTTTTGGTGGATTGGTTGGTTAGTATACAACATCCATGAAATGAAATAAGATAATGGCTTCCGACTAGTTCACTTATCTTCCCTGGATTATAAGATCCACATACAAAGGTAACCCAATACTCCTCCAGATGGTCAAACTGCCAAAGCTACCAGAAGCCTAGTAACTGACAGTTGGTTTTGATACATGAACGCAGGCTCTACGAAACAGCGCAAGTCATCTTGTCACTAAAGCACATGGAATAGCAGATGGGTTTAATAAGCATTATTTCCTGTTGCTTAGTGGGAACTATACAAATGCATTGATTGAAAAGAGGATACGCCTGCAATCAATGAAAAACTACACTCAGGGAAAAGTTTCATAAAAATAAAAAACCTAGACCTTGTTAAATTTACAAAGTACTCAATCCTATAAAAAAAATACAGGCTTTTCAGAAATTTACCTGATTTTGATAACCTTATGTTCAGTGTCAAATCAACCGTGTCGTTTTTATAGTTGGTTTATAAAGATGACCTGTTTATTTTAACACTAAATTTAGATAAACCGTTTAACCAAGATCGTGTTTTTTTAACGCTTTATGCTATGAATTTCTATTTTACTACAAATCAGGTTGAAGTAAGTATATTGTTATTTCTACAATGTTTACCTAATGAATTTAACTAGGTTCCCAGTTCAAAACGAAGTAAGTATTTCAAAGTATTTTTAAAATAAAATAATATTTAAACGAGTAAATATTTATAAATTAATATGCTTTCAGAACTAGACGCGTTCATTCAACACATAACACAGGATACAGAGTTGATTCAACATTGAAACATGTTGAATCAACCCTTAATTTTCATGTTAAATTTAGACTAAGTAATGTTAATTTAACTAGATTTGTGTGAAAAATTAACAAGATTTTATGGTAAAATTGACAAGATTTTATGGTAAAATTGACAAGATTTTAAAGTAAAATTTACAGTTTTACTATTTTAAGGTAATGTATAATTTACAAAATGTCATGCGGATTTTACCTGCAACCTACGTTGATTTAACACGATATTAAAATCACATTTCTGAGTGCAGATGTGTTATTTAATTTAAACTTATATTACTTCATTTTATATCATTTTATTTTAAATTTATTTTATTTTACTTTACTTTACTTTAAATTATTTTATTTTATTTTATTTTATTTTATTTTATTTTATTTTATTTTATTTTATTTTATTTTATTTTATTTTATTTTATTTTATTTTATTTTATTTTATTTTATTTTATTTTATTTTATTTTATTTTATATTATTTTATTTTATTTAATTTTATTTATTTTATTTTATTTTATTTTATTTTATTTTATTTTATTTTATTTTATTTTATTTTATTTTATTCTATTTTATTTTATTTTATTTTATTTTATTTTATTTTATTTTATCTTATTTTATTTTATTTTATTTTATTTTATTTCATTTTATTTTATTTTATTTTATTTTATTTTATTTTATTTTATTTTATTTCATTTTATTTTATTTTATTTTATTTTATTTTATTTTATTTTATTTTATTTTATTTTATTTTATTTTATTTTATTTTATTTTTATTTTATTTTATTTTATTTTATTTTATTTTATTTTATTTTATTTTATTTTATTTTATTTTATTTTATTTTATTTTTATTTTATTTTATTTTATTTTATTTTATTTTATTTTATTTTATTTTATTTTATTTTATTTTATTTTATTTTATTTTATTTTATTTTATTTTATTTTATTTTATTTTATTTTATTTTATTTTATTTTATTTTATTTTATTTTATTTTATTTTATTTTATTTTATTTTATTTTATTTTATTTTATTTTATTTTATTTTATTTTATTTTATTTTATTTTATTTTATTTTATTTTATTTTATTTTATTTTATTTTATTTTATTTTATTTTATTTTATTTTATTTTATTTTATTTTATTTTGTTTTCATGTTCTGATTTTCTGATTTCTAAAAAAAAAACAAAAAAGGCAATATTAGTGTATCCTTTTTTTATGGATTGACAATTGAAGTCGCTAAAAGGAATCTAATTGGTTCCAACTTTCTTAGATTTTTTTTTAAGGATACTAGATGACTTTTTGGTGTTCCGGATTTGCTATAAAAAGAGAAAAGTAGAATGTTTTTTTGCATTTATTTTATTTTATTTTTGATTTTTTTTTTTGGGTTTGCTATAAAAACAAAGCGTGAGATATTTTTGTATCCTTAAAGAATATTTCACATGGATTGACAGTTGGAGCCGCTGAATTAACGAACCCAATACACCCGAACCGTCTAATGTTTTATTCGGAGAAAGACTTTTTTTGTTTTAAGGTTCTGCTATAAAAGGTTTAAAGACTGATATTTTTTCCAGGGCTGGACAAACAAATTTTTATGATGGATTTTTATTTGGAGCTGGTGAACAAACGAACACATTCTTCTCGAACCCCTAATAACTATTTGGTAATGGAGTCCTTTTTTTTGTTGTTTTTTTTTTTTTCAACGATTTTTCAATGGATTTTTGTATTAAGCCAGTGGACAAACGAACACAATTGAGTGCGGCCCCTTAGATTTCATTTGGGAGAAGTTGGCCATTTTTTAGCTTTTATCTCCAAAAAAAGAAATTTTTAATATTTTTTCTTGGACTTTTCTTATGGATTTTTATTTGGAGCTGTTGGACAAACAAACTCAATCCACCCTAACTCCCTAAGATTTCATTTGGGTTTCTAGAAGACTTTTTCTGTTTTTTCTAGGTTCCTATAAAAAAGACAACTCATATATTTTTTTTTTGGGTGGACAAACGATTTTAACGGTAGGCCAAATATGACGAAATCGTATGGACACACGAATTCCATAAACACCACCCAGAAATTTTGAAGTCAAGGCGCTGACTACACACAGCTCAGCTTTAGAACAACAAAGACTGCTGGTTCCGATGGATTTCCAATAAAAGAGATGTAATGAAAGGGTATATATGTTTCAAACCATTAATCTAGTATGGGTAGGATATGGCTCACTGACCAGTTTCATAACGAACCTTCTCATGTCCTAAAGGAACTCTCGAGCTACTAGTTTATCTCAGCTAAATTTTGAATATAAGATTCCTTCCTCCTGCGCACCTTATTCTGCAACACTATAATTGGCCTTGAATCGGAGTGACAGTATTTTGACAAGTGTGAATATTTATTTCACACTTAGTCAAATCCTGTAAAAAACCCACAAACTGCAAGTCAGGACTCACCGTCGAGCTTAAAATTCAATGCACATTATGGTTGTCAGAGCTCTTTTTATAGCGGTGGCCAAATTCGACTACTCATTTTTATTTTGTGTACACATGGAGCACTCAGTAATTTCAATTAAAACAATAAATCCATAAATTTTTGGATAATCCTTTTGTCTCTGTTGAAATATTTCAATAAATTCTGTAAAATTTGTCTTTTCATTAAACAATTTTTTCTCGCAATGACACCTCTCTTCTATAAAATCTACATGTAGGTACATATTTATGTATCGGTTTTTTTTTTTTTATTACTTTCATATCATAGCTTTAAAAGTGAGTTTATAAAATGTATCCTCTAAGATCCAGTCAAATGGAAAATCACATTTTTTCTCTACGAAAGTCGTCCTGTCCAGCCAGACATCACATTGGCTAATGTAACTTCCATTAAGAAAGTACAATTAGAAGTACACCCAAAGCTACAGAGTATGAACAAAAAACAAACGCACATCTGCTTCATTGTTTCCTCTCCTCATCACCACAACAAAATACCCCCTTCAAAATTTGTTGCTAAAAGTCAGATATTTTATTAAAGTCTCTGAGTGGGTCCTTATCGTCTCGAATTGAGATTTTGTATTTTGTAGCTTTTTCATTAACAATAAAATCAATAGAATCCTTTTGTGTGTATGTTGGGTATTCTGTAAATCCACATCCACGTCTCCCGAACTCACCCATCGACAATTACGACAAACAACGAAGTTCCTTAAAAATCTTCCTGATGAAACCTGGCCCAATGCTGCCAGGAGAGAGAGAGAGAGAGAGAGAGAGAGAGCCACCATTACCACCACCACCGCCGACATGAGGTTTTAATTTATCCCAAATTAATCAAAATACCCCAAATCGCAACATTTTGTGAATGAGGAACCATCATCTATAAAATGTTCAGGGCTAAGTGTATACTCTTTGCCATCTATAGCTTAGCTACATATATACGGATTTGGTTCTAGATAAATATATGTACCTATGTGTGTGCACAATTACTTGTTAACTTCATTATTGAGAAAATGTGCGTTTGATTGTACGTGCTTTGCCCACAGGATTTAAGGGAATAATGAACAAAAAAGGGATGATTGGAACTTCATTAAGACGAAAATAATAAATAAGCAAACTCGGCCGGCATCCAGAGACTTTACTTGGCTAGTGCGCCCTTAGTTTCCTGCTATTTTGTTTTCTAAACGCTGCATTGCGTTGATGGAAACCGGAAGGCAGTAGTCAAGGGTGCGCACACGAAAGTACGGAAATGCCAAGCTCAATTATTTTTTGCTGAAAATAAAATTAATTTCATTACGAAAAATTGAAAAGTAGGAATGGAAAGAGAGGCAGTCAAAAAATAAACAAAAATGAAACCCAAGTAAGTTATGCTAAGGTGCACCCAAAAATAATAAATAATATAAACTAAAGTTATTGTAAAAAGTTGATACTCATGTAAATATATATAAGGAAATATGGCGGACAAAATGTCGACTGGGCAAATACAAATTTCATACCAACTGTTAAAAAGTCGACTGAAGTTTGATCGACAAAATAAGTTGAGAATTTAAAACACAGACTTTTTTAATATCGACTGAAAAGTTGTCGATAAAAATATCGACGCGACCTGAAGTTCTAATAGTCGATGAATTTTGGGTTTCTGTGTGTCCATTTGACTTTTATTCGACCATTCGTACGCCTTCTCTTTCATAAGAATGGTTTAAAGCGTTCAAACTAACGTCATGTTTTCAATTTGCAAAAATTTTGCTCACAATATAATTTGTTTTTATTTTCACATCTACACCGATATTTCTTTTTTGTTTCTTTTCTGAATGAAAAACAAATCCGTCAATAGTAATTATTGTCTTTTTGACAAAAGAAAAGTAACACTGCACTCCATTTTGGCTTTCTCATTGAATTACAAATTAATAATGTACTGAAGGTTGCAGGTTTATGTGATAAAAATAATACTAAACGAGTAAATGTAGGCACCAAAAGTTATCGGCAATGGCAAAGTGAATGATTTTCACTTGCATAAGCGGCGCCGCATGGATGTGAACATTATTCACTTTGTCACTGTCAACTTTATACGAGACAATATTTTCAAAATGGACTTTATACGAGTCCACATCATATTGATCAGTCAGTATTTTTACCAACCAAATTTTCGAAAGTCGACATTCAGATGGTCGATCTTTTTAAATCGACATTTTTTTTTTTAAGACCGCCAAATTATATCTAATGCGAAAATATGATCAGATTTAATTTTTAGTTCAGTGCTGCGCCTTTTTAATTGCGATAATATGGACTGCTACCAGCCAACTTATGATAGTTCTACCTATTAAAGTGGCAACACTAGCACCAAACTCCGACTCAAAGTTACAGCAGCTACTTTTAGGAAGAAATACAAATTTGAAAAATCAATATACTTGCTTGCTTCGAAAGATGTCTATGAAAAAATGGTCTGTTGTTTTTTTTTGCACGCTCTTAGAACACATATTCAACACATATTGAAGGTATTCAAACTTTAATAGTTCTCCCAAATCAACGCTAAAAATTCGCTGACCAGAGTTTTTATTGTTATTCAAAAATGTGAATATGAAATTTGTATCCTTGCAAATGTTTCCGCTAAATTTCACGTGCACGTTTGGGCCGTTTGCTTGAACGCCTTCCATTTGGTTTTTGAAAATATTATTTTTTGTTTGTCTTTAAAAAACTAAACCCAGCCTCTTCCAAACCGATGTGAAATATTCCAATCTCGATGTGCTATTTTCCTTTAAAATCTTTTGCTGATTTCCTGTGAAAGTCTATTGGTTAAAAGTACTTTATAGTGCAGGCTTATAAACATATTTTGACTCGAAAGAAAGAAAAATTGTTAACAGCAGTTTACCGACTGAAAATGGTGAAGGGAGTTATAAGGAATGTAAAATTAATCTATTTCCCAGAACGGAGTTGGAAGGAATTTTTGCGGGCTGAATAAAGGGGGGAAAATTGTATTCTTTCGTTTTCTGATAAAATGATTAGTAATGATAAGAAAAGTCTTAGAACACGCAAAAATCTACAACTTTTATATCAATCATTTTTTGACATAACCTCGAAATTTTCGAGATAATGGCGAAAAACCGTCTTTTTCTTTTTCTTTTTCTTTTGCTTCGGTTTTTTAGTTTTCATTTCCACAAAAATAGTTCAATTTAAACGAAAATTTGTGAAAATATATCTTGTTGCATTTTTAATTACCACAATTTTTTCAAATAAAACTATAGAATAGTTTTTGAGATATTCAATTTATTTTGATAAAAAATCATCGTACAGAGTTCACTTGGGAATCATTTATTTTGTATTTACATCTGCTTTCGTATAAAGTAATGACAACATATTCTAACCACGGTCAAAAATGTGAAAAAGCGAAAAAATAATTTTGCAACATATAATTTTTTAATAAGTGTTAATGAATTGTTTAAAATTCTTGGAAAATACAAAAAATTATAACACCATTGCATTCTACCAAAAAAAGTAAAAAAAGTTGTTTTATATTAATTTTTTTGACGTCAACTTTAATCAGAAAACGAAAGAATACAATTTTCCCCCCTCTATTCACCAACATAAAAATTAAAATTTCACGTTTTCTGGTAGCTATAGGTTTCTATGAACCTTGCTCTCTCCAATTTTGTTTAAAATTGAGTTACCTAGTTCTTGCACGATATGTCAATGCAAATGGCAAGTTATTACGATGATAGAGATGACGAAAAAGTGGATCTCACAAGTCTATATTTATGTTCATATGTCTGTCCTTTCAGCTATTTCTCTATCATTTCATATTTCCTCCCAAGGAAGTATTTTTAGCTTCCCATTGGAAGTTATTGTAATCTGTCAAAAATTTTGAAATTTCTTCACTTTTCGAGCTCCCTAAAATGGGAATCCATCATTTTTGACATTATGAGAGATGTTTGTGTTTGTAAGTACGTTAGTGCTTTTGTTTATTTTTTTTTCGCTTTATTTTCGTTCACCATGGGTGATATGAATAAAACAGAGCACCTGCTCAAAACTCAACTTTTCGTAGCAGGTGCTTCATTTGGTAAAAATAAAATACTTGAGAAGGTGCTTAACGATTGAATCTACATGTTTGATGAGAACTTTCTCAGGGTAAGCACCTGCTCCATTGTAAGGTACCAATAAACCGAAGCACGTGCTCTTTCGAGAGGAGCACCTGCTACTCATTTGTAAGTTAGCTCAGTTGGTTGCACAATGTAAAAGTTATAAATAAATAAATAAATTTGGTGGCACAACAGCTCGTGGAGAACCAAGGCCTAGTGACTTACAACTCTCAACCATTCCTGTGTGCGTGTTATTGGCAGAAATGTACCTCGTGGCATGATGGTTAGTGCGTAGGACTGTCATGCCAAAGGTCTGGGTTCGATTCCCAGCCGCTGCCACCTAAAAACAGAAATGTTTTTTTCCGAGGTACTGCCTCTTGCGAGGAACTGACAAATCCTCCAAGAGTATACTTGTCATGAATAAGTGCTTCTCATCTAGCCGTTCGGACTCGGCAAAAAATTGTAGGTCCCCTCCATTTCTGCCAATGTAAAAGTTAATAACGTTTAATACTTTTTTTCTTTATAAATAGCAGATTTAATATAAATTTTTAACTGCAAGGTCAAATTTTAGAAGATATAGATTCAGCTCAGAAAATGTAGATATCTTAAGGGACCATTTCCTTGAAGGGGTGGTGGGTGGTCTATATAGTTTAAGGTTTTCGAAAGTGGAGCTGGGTAGGTTTTGAAATAGCGGCAGCTCAAAGATCGTTCAATTGGATCGAATTCCTTACAATTATACTGAAGAATTGTAGATTGTAAACCAAGAAAAATACCATTAAACTATTCCTAAACAAAAATTATTCTTTTTGGTGAATATAGAGTAAGCGAAAATTCCTTGTTTTGCCGATTCACCAACAATAGCTTTCTTACCAAAACAGATCGTTAATCTGGATCGATGGTCTGAATCAATAAGGACCAAGAATATTCAGTCACCGTCGATGAATAAAACAATTAAACTTCAGATGTCGATGTAAATCGCATGGATTCAAAATCGATCATCCTGATAAGCCACCTATAAAGACGAAGGCAACTGTATTTGCAAGTTCTAATGTCCATAACATTATAATTTTTAAAACCCTCTTGGATTTGTCTTTGATCTTTGTTTTTTTTGATAATCCTTTGGAGGACTGTTTATATACATATTTACATAAATAAATATGTACACATGTACATATTTTAGTTTATAAATGTATCCAACCATATTAAGCTATATTTCTTCTTATGTTTGTCAACATGACTTAAAAAAATAAAGCGGCAAAATATTGAGCGGTATTTCGGACAAAATGAACCATGATTTCTTATCTTTAACAAAAAAATGTGTGTCAAAATAGAATAATTTCCATTTTGCAAGATCTGTTTTTAATTATTAATTATCGAAAATATTTCTAAATGTCAAAAACAATACAATTTGACTTGAGGTATGAGAGCAGCTACTCCGTTTGAATGAGGAGGTGCTCTCGATCTTGTTTATAATTTTTTTCATACGAAACGGGAGCAGGTACTTTTTTAATGAGCACCTCCTTTGATTCTCATGGAGCACCTGCTCTAAGTACGTGCTCCGTTTTATTCATATCACCCCATATCTCAAGAACGAATAAAGATATCGACTTCAAATGGATTTTATTTTATAGACACTATTTCCAATGCATGCAGAAAGGACTTTCAAAAAAATTCAATGAGCGGTTTTTTACTACAGCAATTGAAAAAAAAAAACGTTGTTAAATTTCTTTAGTCTCGAATATCTCAAGAAAGAATGATGCTATCGACTTCGGGTCAATTTTATTCAATGAATATTAATTTAATAATACATGAAATTATATTTATTTACTTTTTTTCTTAAATGGATAGCCTTTATGTCTTGAAATATGCCCCGAACTAGAATTAAAATTCTAGATTCATGCTTGCATACAGAATTTAAATAACAAAAATGTATTCAATTTAATTTAACTAGGGAAATTTTAGATATGTAAAACATCTTTTTAGATATACTTGCATACCTAGTTTTATTGAAAATCAGTAATCGAATTGTCAATTTAGGTCTAGTCAAAACAACCAATCAGAAGAGCTTATCAAGGAAGGCTGTGTCCAGGTTTGTTTTCATAAAGCAAATGTCTCGGCAAGTAATATCTTCCTACAAACATTTGTCTGGTTTCCTCTTGCTGCCATTCATCAACTTATAAAGTATAAGCTATATACGTAGCATTAGTTTATTTGGAAGTGCTGGCCTTATTCAAATTACACGGTCACATTTGTGAGACAGAGAATGGGTACAAGAATAACTATGTTATCTTTACCTGACCTAAGGTGACACAACAGAACAAAACTTGACAAGGGTCCTTGTGTCAATACACTGTCTACATAGGCTATCGGGTAAAACATCTTGTTCGCACTTAAAGTGCGAGCACAAGCATCCTGTTTGCCTTTGCTCCAAGTCAGGAAGCTATAGTCCTTCATCATCGAACTACTTCAACTTAAAGTGCACTTTTAAACAAAAGGTGAAGCTTCCTAAGTAAGAAAGAGCAATAGCCATTTTGAATTTATACATATATAGATATACATAGCTCGTTCCTCAGGACTCAATCCATTTTCGAATCTAGGCATAATATTGTGACGTTTAATTAGAGTCAATGAAATTCACTTTCAAAGAAACTCTTCAAAATTAAATTCTTTTGGCTTTACAAAGTCCTTTTAAAATAAATTAAATAAATAAATTTTGTGGCGCAACAGCTCATGCAGAACCAGGGCCTAGTGACTAACAACTCTCAACCATTCCTGTGTGCGTGTTGTTGGCAGAAATGGAGGGGACCTACAATTTTTTGCCGAGTCCGAACGGCAAGGTGAGAAGCACTTATTCATGACAAGTAATACTCTTTGAGGATTTGTCACTTCCTCGCAAGAGGCAGTACCTCGGAAAAAAACATTTCTGTTTTTAGGTGGCAGTGGCCGGGAATCGAACCCAGACCTTTGGCATGACAGTCCTACGCACTAACCATCATGCCACGAGGTACTACGACAAAGTCCTTTTGGTGGTTTGATATACCGAACCATTGACTGCACCGGAAAGGGGGGGTTGCTTTGCATTATGTTACCAAAAATCACAAAATGTCCTTTCGTAAGACTCTCATCTCAAACTCTCTTTTTCCTTTATTTTTTTTTGTGTCGTCCAAGTGGATAACCAACCATAGGCGACCGTATTGCTTTTTAATGTTTCATAGATTACATTGTCCTTGGACGACAACGACAACGACGACGACGTAGACATAAACAGATATCGGCCTTAAGGTATGAGAAAGAAGGACGAACCGCATCGACTTGCCTTTTGGATGAGGATTTTAAAATAAATTTATCCTTTACGCAGCAAACTCTAATACATCATAATGTGAGGTTGTCAGCAAATAAAAACCCTTTTCTTAATCATATGGTGACAAGTAGCAAATGGATTTTCTGGGAGTCACACAGATGTGACCATCGCATCGGCCGGTGTCCTTAGCACTTGCTTAACTCACTCAACTCAACTGGCTTGGCTTTCCCCCATTCCAATTGATCATTCAATGAGGGAGAGTGTTTTTTTGAAAAGGGTTTTGCTAGAGGCAAAAAAGGAAGCAGCCAGTGTTGACCCATCCTATATTATCATGCATGCCCAGGACCTTTAGTTGAGGACATTTTCTATTAAATTTAGAATAAGCTTCAGATGGGAACTCACACTCGCTTCCCCGATGATTTGAAGATTCAAAACCAGCAGCGTATAAATCTGATTAAATTTTGGATTTAGCTTTTAATCACACTTACTTGGGTTGAGAGGTATGTAAAGTCCCAATTGGGTAAAAATCATTCGCATAGTCACAGCTTTTTTATTGTTAATTCAAAAGACCATTAATAAAATAAAATATTTTTATTTTGTATGCAACATTAGAGAAATAGAAATTACTTAATATATCTGAATGTGGAACTAGGGAGAATTCAGGGCTTAAAAACAACATTTTTGTGTGAAAACCATTTTTTCGAAAATTTTTAAAAGTGATTTATTATTGCTTTCTCCCCAAGAACAATTTTCACTTCCGATATACACAACAAGCCATAAGAAGAGAGGGTGATCCACCAAAAGGAAATTTGTAGGAAGAAGGACTAGTTTAATTACAACTTAATTCACAATTTGAAAATTTCAATACTGCCAAGACATGACTTTTAATACTATTTACCAGTGGCGTGGCGTTCATATGACACGATTCCTTGCATCTTCCCTTGTAAATGTTCACCAATCAACAAATTAAAACAATTCTCATTGAATTCCTTCCATGATTTCAAGGTCTTCATCTCAATCAATCAAACTCAAGTTATAAGCATTTAAGTGGAACCACCTAACTTTTCCCGAAACATTTAGAAAAAATTCAATTAAAAGTTCAAATGAATTTGCTTTTCTCTTCTTCAAATCTATTCATTATCATTTGAAACGGATTCACTCTAACTAAGACGAGAAATAAATGTAATGTGTTTTTGTATGTTTATAATGGGTGATTTTTTAAGAGGTTTAGAACTTTAAAAAAAAAAAAAAAACAAAAAATTCGAAAAAATTAATGAAATATTTATTTGAATCGATAGTTTGAACCTTGCAATTTAATGTTTAAAAATAATTTCATGCAAATGTTGACCGCGGCTGCGTCTCAGGTAGCCCATCCGCTGAGTCCAATTTTGGCATACTCTTTCACACATATCGGCCGGTATCTCACGAATGAATGCATGGATGTTGGCTTCCAGTGCGTCAATCGAAGCGGGCTTGTCCCTATAGACATTAGCCTTGACATACCCCCACAAAAAATAATCTAATGGTGTCAAATCGCACGATCTAGGCGGCCAATTGACCGGCCCGAAACGTGAAATTAACTGTTCACCAAACTCGCCTCGCAATTGCGCCATTGTTTCGCGTGCTGTGTGGCATGTGGCACCGTCTTGTTGAAACCACATATCATGCAAGTCAAGAACTTCCATTTCGGGCAAAAAAAAGTTTGTTATCATCGCTCGGTAGCGTTCACCATTGACAGTAACGCTGCGATTCGCATCATCTTTGAAGAAATATGGCCCAATAATGCCGCCGGCCCATAAACCGCACCAAACAGTGGCTTTTTCGGGATGCATTGGTAGCTGTTGCAATGCTTCTGGCTGATCTTCACTCCAAATGCGGCAATTATGCTTATTTACGTACCCATTCAACCAAAAATGAGCCTCATCGCTGAACACAATTTTTCGAAGCAGCGCGAGTTAAATAATAATACCGTCTTTCTTGGTGTCCAAAATCAAACTCTTCTTTATTAATTTTTATATTCCTATCTTAGCTTATTAACAATATTTTAGAATTATGCTTACTCAGTAGAGTAGCGGAAAATGTTTAGAATTATGCTTACTCAGTAGAGTAGCGGAAATGCAAACTAAAGTTAAATTAAATATAAGTAATTTGATACATTACCATGACAATGATAATGGTTTGAATATGTTTTTAGAATGAGACTCTTCATTCAAGGTTGGAAGGTCATTGTCTGTAACTCCTCCACCCTTTAAATCAGAAGTCTCCGGCTTCAAATTATTTACAACTTTAATTGTTTGTTTTTTTGTCTTTAGTAATATAAAAATGATTACACCAATTATACTTAATATTAAAATTAAAGCCAAACTTATATTCGAACCATACATTATTTTCTTATGATATTTTAATTCTCTTATTTCATCTAAGTTGTTTTCATTTTCCATAATTATTTTATTAAAATTAATCGGTGTTACAAATACTTCATTATTTTTATCAGATGGATAAAAATATTTGTCTGGAATTATTATTTCTTTGTTTGTTAATTTATTTTGTTTAATTTTTATACTACAGTTATTATAGTTAATCAAATAGTTTCCATTTAACGTTATTGTTCTTTTATCACAATTTTGAAAAATTACTTCTTTAAACATGTTTTTAAGCAACAAAGTTTTTCCATCAATTTCTTCGATACTTGTCACATTATTATATCTTATTGTGTATACAATCTACTAATTTTTGTATAGACGAAGTGTCATTAATTCTGTTGGCCTGCCTTGGAGTCATTTCTATGGTTGAATGATATCTATCGTTATAGTTTCCTATGGCTTTTTGAATCTTTTGTTCAACTGTAATATTTTCTTCAATTGCTTGGATTTTTTCGATCAAAGTCGAATGAAGTCTTTCTACATCCGCATTGCCTGTATGACTATTAGGTTTTGTCCAATGTACTTCGATTTCTTTATCATATAAAAATTTAATGAGCCGTTCGGATTTAAATTCGTTATCCATAATCATTTTCTTTGGTTTATCAAAAGTTGCTAAATACCCTTCTAATATAGCGGTCTTCTTTGCCCAATTCCTATCGTTTATTTGGTAAGCAACGGCAAATTTTGTAAGCTTATCGATAATAGTAATGAATGTTTGTTTATTATAATGAAAGATGTCTATATGCACAATATCGCTCCTAGCTTTTGGTGTTTCTGTAACACTCATAACTGGTTTGATAGGATTTCTATCGTATTTAATTTCTTGGCATTTGCCACAATTATTTATAATGAGCTGAATATGTTCTTGTAATTTTGGAAAATATATTTTATCTTTTAAAACTTGGTAAGTTTCATTTATTCCACTATGTAAAGATTCTATAGTATGATAGAGAGAAATTTGCTTATGACATTCCTGCTCTGTCTCAATTTCTTGTACCCTTTTAGTTAATTTCATAAACTTTATTTTCTTATTGTCTGAAAATAATTGTATAATGAGCTGCTGTATTTTATTGTAATCTTTTTCCTCAACATACGAATATATTCCATTCTGGCCTGGTTTAACGTATTTCATAAGAATATTTTTTATTTTATCTTCATCATTTTGTGGATTTATCTCTATTATTCTTCTACCATGAAGAACTTCTAATTCCTTACTTGGACTATAAGTTAAAATAAACTGGGTTCTGTACTTATTTACAATATTTTCTTTTATGAAAATATGATCTTGAAGCTGTTCCTCTACTGAATGGATGGTATCAGATAGGTCCATATTAGATTCACTACTGTTTTCATCATTAATTTGGGGACTAGTTTCTTGTCTGCTTAGAAAATCAGCTACTGTATTTTCTTTTCCTTTCAGATACTCAATATCAAAGTTGTATTCTTGTAATTTCAAAATCCATCTTTGATTTCGTTGAGAAAATTCTTTCCCTTTATACTTAGAATTTAAGTATTTTATCGGAGCATGGTCAGTCACAATTTTAAACTTTCTACCATATAAATATGGCCTGAAATAGGTTACTGAGTAAACTATTGCTAAGAATTCCTTATCGGTAACACTGTAGCTTTTCTCATGTTTATTCAGAGTTCTAGAAACAAAGCATATTGGATGACTGTCTTGTGAAAGAACTGCGCCAATAGCATAGTCACTAGCATCTGTTGTGACCGTAAACTCTTTTTCATAATTGGGAAATTTAAGAATTGGATGTGAAGATATTAATAGTTTAAGATTTTCAAAGCCTTCGATATACTGAGGATCTTTAGCATTAATTTTCATATCTTTTTTTAAATATTTTATTAGTGGATATGCTACTTTGGAGTAATCTTTTATAAATTTTCTGTAGAAGCCAGTCATTCCTAGAAAACTCTTTAATTGCTTTTCAGTCTTTGGTAACTCTAATCTGTTAATGTCTTCAATTTTACTTGGGTTAGGCTTAATGCCGTCTTTGGTAAAAATATGTCCTAGAAATTTTGTATCTTTCTGCATGAAACTACACTTATTTGCTTGAATTTTTAAATTATGGTTCGACAGTATTTTAAAAATTTTTTCTAATGATTTGAGGTGCTCACTTAGGGTAGTTGAATAAACAAGGATATCGTCAAGATAAACAACACATATTACATTGATGCAGTCCCTCAATATTTCATTGATTAGTCGTTGAAATGTAGCGGGAGCATTTTTCAAGCCAAACGGCATCCTTAAGAATTCATAAAGGCCATCCGGTGCAACAAACGCTGTTTTTTCAATATCTTCTTCTGCTACTAAGATTTGGTGGTAACCCTTTGCCAAATCAATTGCAGTAAAATATTGTGCTTTTCCCAACTTGTCTAATATGCTATCCATATTAGGAAGTGGTTGTTTGTCGTCAATTGTAATATGATTAAGTCTTCTATAGTCGACTACTATTCTGAATTTTTGTATACCAGAATTATCCCCTTTTTTTGGTATGACTATAATAGGTGAACTATACCTACTCTTACTTTTTCTTATTATGCCTTGAGCTTCCATTTCCTTCATTTGTTTTCGAACTTCAGATTCATGCTGAGGTGGATATCTATACAGTTTGGAATTTATCTGTTCATTGGTTGTTGTTTTAATTTCATGGACTATGCTTGTTGTATTTGTTAATCTATCTCCTTCCTTATAAAACAAATTTTGGTATTTTTCCATTAACTGAGTTACACCAAACTTTTCTTCTTTGTTTAAATGTTCTAATTTTATACAACCGAAATCACTTTCTTCTAACATATTTACCTCATCAACCATTTTCTTATTTAAAAATGGAATTCTTTCATTATTATTCAAAACTAATTCTTCGTTATGTATATCTATAAGTCTCACATTTTTATCTATCCAATCCATACCTAGCAATAAACCGTATGGTTTTTCTAAATTTATTTTAACCCATCTTATCCTAGCATTGATTTCCTGTTTAAATTCATCTGGACATTTTGTTTTTACATATTCATTATTTTTCTTTACTATACCATCTATTGTACTTATATGGGCTTCACCTCCCATGAGCTCATATATATTATTTGAAACTATATTAGAATTTAAAAGACTAACTGTAGAACCAGTATCTACTAGAGTTGCATAACTTGTTTGATTAAATGTAAGTGTAATATATATCTTATTTTTCTCCGAGGCTAATTGGTAAAAAATGTGTCATCTATTTCCTCTGTGTTGAGAGCATCTACTGACATATGATTTGAACGTCTACTTTGCTGGGAGTTATTATTTCTGACATTTGTATTATTTGGATTTCTTTGACTTGACTGATTATTATTTCTGAATTGAGATTGACTAGAATTATTATTATTGAATCTATTGTTATTGAATCTATAGTTAGGACTTTGTGGAAAATTTGATCTTTGGGTTGGACCCGAATTATTATTAAAATTTTGTCTGTTAAATCTTGGTTGCGTTTCGATTCGACCTCTTTCTTGAAATCTAGAGTTTGAATTAGAAAATTTTAAATTAAAATCATCCTGACCAATGTATTGGTTTATGATTAATCTAATTTCTTCTAGATTATAAATATTACAAATTTTTGATAGTAACGAACCTGCCGTTACTTCTTTAATTTTGAGTATTAATACACTACTTAAATTATTAACTAAATCACCTGGATGTTCACTATACATGCCACATTCGGCAATATCATCCACAATAGTTCTTATTTTATCGCTTAAACCTATAACCGAACTTACTTTTAAGGTCTGTATTTCCTGTACGATGGCTCCATGGGTCTTTGTTGCCTGGTAATGCAGTTTCAGCCTTTTTTTTGTCTCATCCCATGTTGTCGGTGGCACGATATTTAGGAAGTTCTTTGCTGGTCCTGTTATTTTTTCGTTATATATTACCGAAAAAACTTCTCCTGCTCGTGTTGCTGCATACTCCGCAAACAATCTGTTCATTGACATAATGAACGATGGCAAGGTACCCTTGGTTCCATCAAATGTGGGTGCAAATTTCAGATCGCTTTGAATTCTCCTCCGCAATGATTGTGGCTCGTTTTGCCTCTCTACAATCTGCGTCAGCAAAGAAATACACTGTTCAGTTGTTGCTGCCATTCTTCTTTCGTCAATTATTTGGTTTCGCTTCGTTGTTCTTATTATTTTTTCCAGAATGTTGTATGTATGTATTTTTTTTCAATTTGAAACGTCCGATTAGTGGTCACTACTTGTTGCTTTTTTTTTTAACAAATATGCACTTTTATTGGGTTGATTTTATCAATCACTAATTGTGTGTTTTTTTTTTTTTAACAAATATACACTTTTATTGGGTTGATTTTATCAATCACTAATTGTGTTTTTTTTTTAACAAATATACACTTTTATTGGGTGGAGGTGGGGTTCGTGGATGGTAAACACAAAAATATTTAAAAGTTCGTTTCTTCGCGTTTTTTTTTTTCGCTACGTTTTCAGTTTAAAAATAATTTGTATTTTTTATCTTTTCCGTACGACTGCGCCAGTTAAATAATAATACCGTCTTTCTTGGTGTCCAAAATCAAACTCTTCTTTATTAATTTTTATATTCCTATCTTAGCTTATTAACAATATTTTAGAATTATGCTTACTCAGTAGAGTAGCGGAAAATGTTTAGAATTATGCTTACTCAGTAGAGTAGCGGAAATGCAAACTAAAGTTAAATTAAATATAAGTAATTTGATACATTACCATGACAATGATAATGGTTTGAATATGTTTTTAGAATGAGACTCTTCATTCAAGGTTGGAAGGTCATTGTCTGTAACTCGCGTGATGAACATTTCGAACCGAGCACGAATTTTGATAGTAAAATTCAATAATTTGCAAGCGTTGTTCATTTGTAAGGTTAAATTGCAAACCAAACTGAAGCTGTTTGACAGTGACACAAGGTACTAAACACACGTCAGCTGTCAAAACCAGTGTTGCCAAAACCAAACCAGCTAAAAAATCACCCGTTATTATTTAAGAAAGAAATAACAACTGATACTGTGCTCGTCTTATGTGACTGTCTACTCGTCTACTGTGACTGTTCTCAAAATATCAAAATATTCCAGTAATAAATGCTCATAACTTGAGTTCTTTTGGTCAGATTTTAATGAAGAATTAAGGAAAAATGCATTTATGTGTAAAAATATTTATTCAAAAAATTATAATACTATTTTTTCCAGGTCTGCCATATTGGGCTATTTATCGAAAATGGGGCTATATTTTCCAAAATAGCGGACAGCAATTTCAGCCCATTCATAATTGAGCTACTAATAGGCCAAATCTTAGACTTAGATTTTTTTTTCGTATAAATACCTAAATCATAAATAAAACACTTTTCTCCCACTAAACAAACCCTTTAAGTACTTATTCCAAAAATTGATACCACTTTTTAATTACTGATCACCGATTAGTCCCCTTTTATACGATGATTCCTTGCGTCTGACTCTTTTTTCGAATTTGTCTTTGAAAATCATCCTGTGAATCACGCGCTATTGCACGAAGCTTCTTGATGCTTGATGCAAAATTGACAGTTCTCTTTAGTGTCTAAGCGGTTTGGATAGGAAAAATATGAAAATACGGAAAGTGGTAAAAAGAAACGTCAAAAAGAGTCTCGGTCCACGTGACGCACAGGGCAACTGGTCTTCCATATCATCTTTTTTCTCTTTTCAACTCATTATGTTCGAAAAGAGTCAGACGCAAAGAATCATAGTGTAATAGGGGACTAACTCTTTTCAATACTCATTGGTTTTGACATTTCTAATCAACCGCAACAAGTGAAGTTTGTTTAAAGTCATTCAGTTTCTCTGTTATCCCCAGAATCTCCATTTATATTCTTCTTTCTTTTTTGAGCAAAACATTTATTTTATTTTTCGTTGTTTTTGAATTAAAAAATAAATTGTGATTGAAGTTATGAAAACATTTTTTTTTTATCGTTATTGGGCTACTTTTTCGGCTCCGATTTTGGGCTACAAAAATTTCTAAATTGGGCTATGGAACTTGTTCAAGATGTGGCAACCCCGTTTTTTTTCTACCAAAAAGTTCTTACCCTAACATACTTTTCTAAAATATCAGAAGGAAAAAATTACAAGAAAAGTGTATTAAAGATTTTATGTTTAATTTAGTCTTAGAAAAGTTGTGGGTATGAAATTTGTTTTCGGACGATCTTTAAGATATCAATTAAATAGCTGTGTGAGGTCAGATCGGATTCGTTTGTCCATCTTTAGCCCAAGTTTATCCTAACATGTCAATCGTTTGGATTCAAGATATTCGACTTTTCTTTTTTTGTAGCAAATCTCTAAAAGACAAAAAATTCCTCTAGAATCACTTAATGAAATCATAGGGGGATGGGGCTGATTGGGTTCGTTTGTCCACCAACTCAACATGAAAATTTATACAAAAAATTTGTTTGTTCAACATCAGGAAAAAAAAATATTCAACTTTTCTTTTTTGCACTAAAAAACAAAAAAGTGCTCAAGTGCCCCCAAATAAAATCTTTGGAGGTGAAGTCAATGGTGTTTGTTTGTCCACCGGCTCAGCTGTATCAGACAAATAGTGACTCTAAATTCCAAAGTCATACCAACTCTGAAATAAAGACCAAGCCTCGTGAGCTGATGGTCTTAAAGCTATGGGAAAGTGTTAAAGCTAAAGACTTCTCCAACGTGATTTTTAAATTAAGAAAAACAAATAATTTGTCGATGTTTCATAGATTGGTTTTGATTTAGTCTTACCGAGTGTCTTTTGAAAACAACCATATGATAAAAAAAAAAATTAATTTTTGCTTATCCCCCGACGGATCTGTCACGTTCAGCAGCCGGGTGGGCTTTCGACCACTCTGGCTAAACCCCTATTCCAAACTTAAAATTTTGCTCCTATGTTCATCCATAGATGCTTTTCGCCTTCCGCTAGTCTTTCACCAGGCTTCCTCTAGGCATCCGCAAGGCCTGCGCTAGACCTCCTCCGCTAGGCTTCCGCCAGGCTTCCGCTAGCTCTCCACTTGATGCCCGTCTGGCCTCCACTGACGTCCACCAGCCTGCTGCTACCTTATGACTTGGAGCTTAGGTACTTAAGGGAAAACAAATAATACACTTTGGGCGTGTTTGTCTTAGGACAAAAATTTGTTTGATAATGTCTTATGATATTTTTTATAATATCTGAAAATTTCATCTAAATCGGTCAGGATTTTATTGATTTAAAACCGCCTTTCCCTGCAATTTCAACTACTGAACAACGAGCTGTCATGGGACTTTTTCAACAAAGTTTTTACAAAAATTGTGCAAAACTCTCTCTTCAATACTAGAGGCCTAGTTTTTCAAAAGTGCTTCCCATTGCTGCTTACGCTGGTATTGACATAGATAATCGAACGAACAAGGCGTGATGTTAGTTCGTGAGTATTGAGGAGGAAGCTAAGAAGATGGCTTTAACGATAAATGAAGGCAAGACCCAACACCGACATCTCGAACAGGACGTCACTATAAAGACGGCTATAATTTGAAAGTGGTCAGAGACTTTATCTACCTCTACCTAGGCTTCACTTTAAACTCAGCGAACTACACTAGTGCTGAGATCAGACGAAGGGTTAAGAAAGCAATTGAGAAGCAAAGCCCTTTCTAGAGCAACTAAAGTGTTTCCGTATATATCATCCCGTTTCTGATGTACTGTGCAAAGGCATGGACATGAACACTACTAGAGGATGAGATGGGGAATGGAGAAGAAGATACAATAACGATCTGTACGGGCTTTTCAGCAATACCGACCTAGCCACAAAAGTAAATAGCCAATGACTGAGATGACTGTGTCACCTAGAGTGAATTGACATCAATGCTCGGGCTCCGGCAAAGACTTTCTGTCTTTGAATCCAGCGAAATGGAATGGCGCAGTAAAGGAGGACAGTGCAACAGAAGGTGCGAGGTGCAAGTGGAAGAGGACCTCAAATTATTTGGTGAGCGAAACTGGGGAAAGCTAGCCAGAAACCGAGCTGGCTTGAAGAAGCTTGTTGGTTGAGGCCCTGGTCCACCCCTGATTCACTACTACAAATTTCCAAACACAAAATTTTGAAAAAGTGAAAATTAAAATGGAAGCTAATTTTTTTAAAAAGTGTGAATAATGTGCTCGTATATCATATCAAATGGTTTCTTAAACGATAATACTAAGACTGTAAGTTCTAACTTTAATTTTGTTTTTAGTCTCTGCAATAGAGTGAGAAAGATGCCTCCCCCACCTCACCTCATTATCTAGTTTGTTCCCTCTACATCTAAAGACTACCATTAAATCTTAAAAGAAATTTCAATTGCTGAGGAATATAAGTCTTTCGCTTTAAGATTTATGTAAGACTGTTATAAGGCTATTCACCTGTCAAATATACTGAGGGCTTTTGAAGCTAAATTCTCTTCAACACAAAAATTTACACATACATAAATTTGTCTTTCCCACCTCAAACCCGCCTAAAAATCTTCTAAAATCAGATTTCAATTAATATACTTCAACTAAGAGATTAATTAGCATTCTCAACAAGTTCCGCTTAACATAGCTAATTTCTTTCAAATCGAAACTTCGCTTTTAAAACAAAACTTTCTAATTGCCTTAAGACTTAACAAAAAATGCCCCTTAGCTCAGTTGACCATTGCGTCTTAAGTGGTCCGCCTGTTGTGTGCAACCCAAAAATTACTTCTCAAATTCACTGGACCGCCTCCTCCTTCATAAATATTTTCAAACTTATGTAAATTAAATAGATTTATAAATGAGTACTTGTGGCCAGTCTCAAGGCGAAGAAAAAATAAATCATCATACTGCTGAGTATTCTAACAAATAATCTTGTTTTGCTTTTTTTTTTTTTGGTAATTCGGTCTTCCTGTTGTTGATGAACCACATCAAAATTAAATTCAGCGAAGCGAACTTAATGATAATTAAGGTTATATACCACCAGACGAGACGGTAGGCAACTTCCCAAACCATTCATATAAATCAGACATTTGCGTGGTAATGTCTTAAGAAGGATTCCTTTGATGTGGTTGACGGATAATTTCCTCTGAAGAACTAAATCTCCTCTTACTCCTCCACTTGGGGTTATCATACCCGCATTATAATGATATAGAAGTTAGGATTTTTATTTGCTTTTTTTTCGAAGTCTCAAATTAAATAAAAAGTCATTGAGCTCGTCTAGATAAACTCTTATATGGAAGTCATTTTGAAAATATGTTTCAAAATTAAATCGTAAAAATTTAGTCCCTGCTCGATTTATGCAAATCCACGTTTCTATTTTACGCGTTCACAGTTTTATTCCATATTTTATTGGCTGTAATCTGAAGCACTGCACTCGGGTTTTTATCAAATAAACTGGGACTGAATTTGCAGAGTCCTTAAAATAACATTAAAACATCTTATGTGGATATGATTTTTGCAGCTTACAATGTCACATTGTCGCTAAGTGATATTTTTGTTACTTAAAAATTCTTGGAATGGTTTTGGAACAACAGCTGTCAAAGAAGTATTTATTGCTTAAGCTTTTCATAGAGAGGGCTGCAAGAATGGAAGGTATGATTTTTTTTTTGGAAGAAAAGCCACAAATGTATGCATAATTTTTCAAGCAAAAAAATCTCACCCGGTGTAGGCAGAGTCTCATTAAAGAAATATGTCGCCAGTTCGTAATAAAAAGGATCGAAATAAAGTAATCGGTGCTGATTTTATGTATTAAATATTATTTATTATGGCGGGGTTTTAGCGAGTTAGCATACCTATATTTTGATTTTCAAAGCTTCGCCAACCAGGAGACATTAGCAAGGTGATTTGCAAGGAACAAGATTCAAATTTGAAGTAAGGCATTGTTTCGTATTTTTACTTGCTTTTTATTTTCGACGAGTTCTTAAAAAAAAATTATCTTTGAATATGAGCTTGCAAGTAAAGAAGAGAAGACAAAAAAATGCTGAATCCCACGTACTGGCTCTTATGATCAAGTTACTTGGAACTTAAGGACTTTAAAAATATGCAAGTAATTTAAAAAAAAATATAAAAATATATAAAACAAAGCACTTCGATGGTTTTTTAATTTATGAAAATAATTTGTAAAACAGCTTTTGTCTCAAAACCAAAAATGCTATTTGATTACTTGGAGAAATTTGAATATATAGTGGTCTTTCTCCTAACGGATACCTCTCATAGCCCGACACCTCTTATACCCGGACGGTTTTCAAAGACCGGAAATAAAAAATTAAATATCTACTTTTACTGTTTTTCATACAAGAAAATCCTTTCATAACTGGGCACTAGAGTGGAGCGAAATTCCATTTTTGAGATATCGATCATGCAATACCTGCAATAAGATGCTCTTGGACGTCAAAGACACAAAATATTATTTGTCTAATCGGATGCTCGGAGGTGCCGGACACGACCAAATTTTGAACGAAACTCATAAAACATACCTACAAGTTTTAAGATTTGTTTATCTTTAATACTTTTTACTTGCGAGGTACTTTAAAGCAAGTTTTAAAGTCCGTAATCATCGACCTACAGCCGAAACCACTGAAGTAATTTTCTGCAAATTTTGAATTTAAGGTTTTCTTGTAACTCTCCCAAAAAGGAATTGAAATTTTTTTAGCACCAAAAATAACGATACTTGCCCTACAAACGTAAATGAAAAGCTTATTTATCTCAAAAATGGCTTCACCGATTTTGATAAAAAAAAATCAGTGTATTATTATAGGTATGGTCTGCTTTTTGATAAGAAAAAAATTTATTTTATTTCATATAACGGTTTTTTGAATTTTAGATTTTCTCACTTACGGCTTAGATGATTCCAGTCAAAATTTGTATGCATTTTTTTTTAAATGTTAATAATATTGCATCTCAAAATTAAAAAAAAAAAAAATTTGGATTTAAAAAAAAATTATTAAAAAATATTTTTTGGAAAATTCAATATTTCAAAAATGAGTGAATGAATTTTTTTGAAACTAGGTTTAAGAATATATTTTAATACATACTCAAAATTGGAATACCAAAACTTATTTTTAAAAATTTTATACATAAGAATTTATATTTTAAGAAAACCGCTCCAACGATTTTAAATTATTTTTTGCACATATTCATATTTTTCGAAGTAATCAAATAGTATACTTGTTTTTGAGCTCTAAGTTTTTTTTTAACTAATTGCGTATACCCTAGTTTTCCAAACTGTGTTCCGCGGAACCCTAGGGTTCCATAAAACAATCTTCAGGGTTCCGCGAACTTCTTGAAGTAAAACCAACAAATTTATTTTTTAAGTATATATCGTCGTCGTTCAGTGAAAATTCCCTAGAAACCGAAAAACCTCTCGTAAAAACGATAATTTATTAAAATATAAACATTTTAGTTCTGTATAAGGTCTTTAAATTTATTATTTATAAGGAAAAAATTTCTTAAATTCAAACATTTTCAAATTCTGGTCAGTAAAAATTCTTAAAAAGTACAGAAGTCTCAAAATAAAATAAAAGGAGCGGGAAGTTTTCATTGAACGACGATGGTATGTAGTTTCGAAAAAAGCTTTCAAGTGACTTTTGGTGAAAATACCTAGTTTCTTCTTTGAAGAATTGAAAAACATTATGGTAGTTACAGGAGCCCTTGTATATTGCAATGCACTTGTTCTTGATGTTTAATGTATTAGCTTGTATTAAGCCGAATTAATGGGGGTTTTGCCCCCACCAAAATTTATATTTTTCAGTTATGAATTTTTGCAAGGAACATGCGAGAACTCAAAACTGATATTCACAAAAATCTTGGGAATATCTCTTTTCAGGAACTAATTTTAAAATTGAATGGGTAAAAAATCCATTTATAATAAAAACTCAGCCTTGATTTTAAATTATGTTCTCTTTCATTTTTGGCTAGTGAAAATGAGCTTTGAATTGCAAATGGTCGCGAATTTTGACATTTTTTTTACATGAGTGGTCGTCATGTAAAGGCGCCAACTGTCATAAAAAAGAAACGAGTAAAATAGGTGCAGAAAAATTTGAGGTTAAACTTGAACGCATTTTTCATTTGGAGATTCGTGGAATGCGTCCTGATGTTGCGGATTACAAATAGGTACGTGTTTGACAGTTCGCAGAAAATTGGTCGAGTAGAAAAGAAAAATGAAAAATGCTAAATTTAGGCCGTGTTTTCTTTTTAAAATTGTAGATAGGATAGTTTATTCACTTTATTGAAAAATTAAAACAAGAATTTGTTGATATTTGTGCTTGGAAATGTCCAAGCAAATTTATTCGCATTTGCAGTCCACATCTCATTTGAAAACGGGTTCCAAAATATATTTTGACTTTGTGTAGGGCTTCAAGCTCAAATAGTTGGGGAACCGCTGGTTTATCCAATTAAAAGAACGATTTAAATCCTGTTTTTATATTTTTATATTTTTTAATAATTTCTTTCATATTTTAAAGGTTTTTAATTCCAAGCCACTTGAACATAAGAGCAAGTACGTGAGATCCAGTCATGCATTTAATTTATAATGGTATCATAGTAAGCTTTCAAAAACATACATAACAAAATTCAATTTTTAAGTTTTGGAAATTAAAAGCTGTATTTCATAAATGTATGAGGATAGAAATATTTTGACAGGCGTATAAATACTGGGTAGCATTTTAGTAGGGCCCAGAAAGAATATTTCTTAGCATAGTTTTAGTCACCATACTTAAACCCATCATCTTTTTTCCACCATCTGTTCGGGCTTTCAAGGTATTCATGGAGAAAAAAACACAAAAAAAGCGAAACCCCGCATTTTTTAGTCATTTTAATAGGTAAATATCTCAGAAACCGGAGCTAAACGTAAAAAAATAATGGCGAATTTGATTTTGACGGCCAAAAAAATGCCTAACTGGATGGTTGTCTTAGCCTTTTTAATTTTGTTAGAAAACTTTTGTCCTCTTATATTTTTGAAATATAATTTTTGATATTTTTCATTTATGTTTTATTTTTCTGATTTCTTTTCCATTAATTAGGTAAAAATATATCAAAATGGTGTCAAAATTATTTTTTGTTTAAATAATTACCTGACTTTTTTCTCTGAGTGTACCGTAAATAACAGTTTTTAGTAAATTTGTTTCTTTACAAAAAGTACACTACAGAACCTAATCCACAGATTTTTTTTCTCAAAATCGTTGGAGCTGTTTTTGAAATAAATGAGCTTTTCCTTAACGGTGGTGTGGCAGGTACCGTTATTTTTGAAGATAAAAACTTTCAATTTCCCCTCTGGAGAGTTACAAAAAAAATTTAAAGTTCAAAATTTTAAGGAAATCGCTTCAGTGGTTAAGGTTAGGTTAGGTTAGGTCGAGGTACAAACAGACAGATTGAATCGTGCCACCCATTTTTGTTTAGTTCTGTATCATCGCAATGACATGTTTTATTGATATCTCGCATTTTTTGCTCTACGAATACAAAACTTTATCTATTGTTACGGTGTTACGTGTTTTCCCGGATTGTCCCGGATTTCTAAAGCCCGTCTCGGATTACTTTTTAAGATATCCCGGAACGTACAAGTGTTCGTTTACTTTTCCCGTATTTGCACATTTTTTGAAGATTGTTTTTTTTTTAATGAAAAAAATTTTAATTTGCTTGTCTACTGAACGCATTCCCCCATTAATTCATTATAATTAATTTACCATGAGTCACTTTTGAAAACAAAACTGTGTTGTTTTTGTAGATTTATATATTAAACATTTAACCTTTATTATTTAAATACTTAGGGTCAGTTTTTTTTAGTGCGAACACATCCTAGCCTTGGGTTTAAACCTAAGTTAGCTCCGGAAACGTGTTTTAAATCAATTTAAATCCTAACTTAGGTGGTTTGGTGAGTTATTCCAGAGACTAAACTCTTCGTTGTGGCGCCTTGTCAATTTCGATCGTGAAAAAATTAAAGGATGATTGTTATAGGGTCGCACAACCATTTCAACAGATTTTTGGCAATTGAAAGGTAAAGTTAAAACCTACTCTACTGATAAGTTGCTTCTGTAAAAGCCCAGGGTTATCAGGACTAGCTTTTTCTAATTTAACTCAGTTACTGAAGTTACTCTGCACTGAAAAATTGGGCCTTTGTTTTGTTAACAGAAAACTGAATTATTTTCAAAATTATGATTTATGTTGCGAAGTTACTGGCACATATTCATAGACGTTGTTAAAGCTGTTGCTGGCAAATCTGGAACTTATCAAATGGAAACTTCAACAGACAAACTCCAGATTTGTGTAGCAATAGCTTAAACAACATCTATGAATATGCTTCAATATAGTATATTTTATTGTTTCAGTGTGTTTTAGAATTTCTTCTTGTGTGTTTTTCTGTTAATTTTTTTTACTTATTGTTGTAATATTAAAAAACATAATTTTTTCCAATAAAATTTTTCATATTTTGTCCCATGTTTCGCTCCTAATAATATGGTCTCCGTACCTGTAGTACCTCGCAAGTAAAAACAAAGGCCTTAATTGCGACAGGCATGCTTTAAAATGTCTGTCGCAATTAAGGCCTATTTATGGTTCTTCTGTCATCATTTCTTATTCAGAACCCTGTCTTGTCCTAAACAATTCTTAGCTCTAGTTCATGCGGAAATGCACCGCACCTTTTTACGAAGTACAAATCCGTCGGAATGAGCAGTGGTGTCTACACTCTACACAGAACCTTTCACACGACGCACGTTTGTACGTTTGCCATGTGGTTTTATACTGCCGTTTGGATTTATCCTGGAAAAAAAAACCTGCAATTCAATGCCGTGTGAACTAGGCCTTACTTTTACCTATATAATTCTATCTTTAATTTCTTCAATCCTTCTTGCAGGACCTTCACCTAACAAAAAAAAAACAATTGAATGTCCATTTTTTTTCAATAAATATTTTCTTTTTATGAAGTTTAGCAGAACTTAATTTTCTCCTACTAAACAAAATTCTTATAAATCTAAGACTTTACCTTAAAAGTAAACGTTATCTCTTAGAAGTTAAACACAAAAGATAAAAAAAAAACAATAAATGAGCTGTAATTCATCAAATTACGCGTGTGCACTCAATACAAAGAATAAAAGAAGAAGACAAATTCCATCCTATTACCCTCCCATTAGGAAGTAAACTAATTTTTATGGTCAGTTTGCCCTCCGCATTGTTAAATTAGGTAAGAGCGATAAAAAATAACTTCATAGATACGGGCCAACCTATAGGACGAAGCATCCACATTATGGTTGAAGTCTCCCTTCCTCAAAATATAAAGTGATTTGTCAAGAAATATCTGGAAGCACAAATAAAAATATAATTTTGATTATGATTCACAGATGAATGGTTGGTTTGGCTTCTTGAGGATTCTCATATATCTTATCGGGCTGTGGACATAAATCAAAAAAGAAAGAAAAAAAAAAAAAACATTGGCAAAATTGACCCTCAAAGGCGATCTGATTTTTTTAACTTGATTTACTACAGATTTTTGGGGGAAGTTGTTTTTTTTTTTTTTTTTTGAAAACAACATCGAATTCGATTAATGAATAAGCAGGTCCTTTTCTTCCAATATGTGACTCAAGAGGCTTAAAAGAGATTCAAAGAATTAGTATTATTGCGATACAAAGTGTCGAAAAATACATACGTACATATATTTAAGAAGAAAACCCGGAAATGAATAAATGTTATGATTATTGCGGGAATATTTTATCCTTGGTTGTCGTCATCTTTGGGCAATAAAAGGCAAAAGGAAGCATCCTTATCCTTATCCACTTGGCGTTATCCTTTTGTAATGATAATGGCTTAGCAAAAATGCGACATTGAATGAGGGGCAACAGTGTTATCTAACACAAATGAAATAAATTTTTATATCCTCTTCATATTTACGATGACACTGATATCGTAAAAAGGAAACAACAACGCACTCAGGACTTGGCTTTGATTTAGTTTTGTGTTTCGACTGGTTGTGGTGGCGGGCATTCCTTTATATTGGTATAGCGGTGGGTGCTGGATTACTATGCTTCATTGGATTGAATATATTCAGAGCAGAATGGGTGGCGGCGGAGGGAGAGTGATATGGTTGCAAAACTCTGTTTACTCACCCCGGAAAGATTGTTGTTTTCCAATAATTTGATTTGCCCTAGAAAGAGGGTTGATTTGTTGACTCGACTAATGTGCTCGAATGGGTTGTTTTGTTATTTCGTTACTTCACATTAGAAGGGGCTGATGCTGTTGTTGCGTTCATAATTTAATTACACATTTGACTCGAAACTTTATATGGCTACTTGGACCAATTTGCCATTTTTTTTTTCTGTTTTAAGATAACGTTGAAAGGTTTTTACGGTGTTAATAGTGATTGACATGAGCTTATATTGCTACTGAAGTTAAATTTGTATTGGTATACGAGTAGACTTTGATAGTAATTTGTATATACATATGTAGGTACATATATAGTGTATTACTTGTATACCTAGATGCAATAAATGGGCACTATATACTTGTTATTGTAAAGGGGAAAAATCTTTATAAATTTTACAATATAGTTTTTCGGAAGGTTTCACTTGAGTCTCTCCCGATGTCATGAAAATCAAGATCTCAAAAGATATAACCTCGAAAAACAAAAAATCGAAAAAAAAAATCTTGAACCAAAATTATATCAAAATCTCAAGACCCTAAATCTCTCGAACGGCCAAAATGCCTCAAAGGTGAAAATTGAATGGTGTTTCTCAATACCTACATAATTTTTATACACAAATAAAGTTTTGTGTTTTTACTTAATTTAAAACTCTTAATCTTGTAAATCCAAACATTATAAGCAAAGTTAGAATATTTTAACGCTAGAAAAATCCATGTTTTCAAAAACAATTAATTTTGTATTCACGATAGCGATATACACACTGGGAAAAATGTATTGACGCAGATGCTACTAATAACGTTATTTAATTGTGTAGTTAGTAAAAAATATAAAGAATTTTTATAAAATTTTCTTTTGTCTAATTTATTTTTATTTATTTCCTATTAGATATTATAAATAAAATCACTTTCGAATTGATTAAATAAACAAAAACTAGCATGCACTCTTAAAAATACAATTTAAGAGCGAAAAAAGTATTGTCATATGTAGCTTGAGATTAGTCAAAAAAATGCTTTAAAATACTGGATTTAATAATTTGGCCTGAAATGGCTTGGCTTCACTTTGTTATTAATGACTTCTTTAAGCATATTTTGCATCGAAAAAAAAAAACATTTTTTTAGTAACCTTTTGGCCAATTGCAGTCCATTTTTCCTTAATCACCGCTTTTAACAGATTTTTATTTCTGAAAGGGTGTTTTGTAGAGTGATCTATTCCTATTCCTATACAATAGGCGCAGAATGTTTGGGTTCATTATCTTACTGGAACAATTTGTTTGCACTTTTCCCAAGTATTTCCTTGACATTTTTCAAAAAAATCATGTTATCCATTATACCAACGAACGACTCTCAAAAAATTTTTCGTGACCTTGAAAAAAAGCATTTAGAAATAGTTGACTTTTTCTGACCAATAAGATGGAATTTCCTTTTTTTTAATTTTCCATATCGCCCCTGATCGCAAGAACTAGGTAACTCAATTTTAAAAATTATGGAGATACTCGTAGCAAGGTTCATAGATACCTAGCTTCCAGAGAAAGAGTAAAAGTTTAATTTTTGTGTTTCTAACACTTCATAAATATCTTATTTTTTTTCTATGGCAGAAAAGAATTGGACGAAAAGTCTTGAAAATCGCACAAAGTAATACTGGGGTCGAATTACCACTTCAGTGAACGAGTGAGTGAGTGTCATCAGTGATCGAATGAAGTAACCACCTCAAATTTTGGTATACTTGATTGCTCGAAACGTGAGCGGTAATGCCAAACCCACATAATTCAGTCACGTATTACTCGATAACTGATTCGGTAATTTGGCCCCTGGTTTTTCTCACTTAAATATTATGAAAAACTAAAATCAAATTTCTAAGATCTTGCAATCAGGGGATGATATACTATGAAGTGTCTGAAATTTGCCTACATTTTTTTTTTTCAAAACTAAAGACTCATAATTGTATCAAAAACTTGACGTGATACAGCAATTCTAGTTCCAGATTTCAGACAATATAAAATATGTATTTTTGTTTATGTTAGATACAAAAATTCAAAATTTGTCACGCAGTAAAAAAAAAAATATTAAAAATGTCAATTTTCAACTAGCGCTTGAGTCCAACAAATAACCTTAAATAGATATTGAAAATTGTTAATTATCCTTATTATTTCCGATTAATAGATACTTTTTAGTAGAAAATCGCACGAATTTTTGTACAAAAAAAAATATATTTTTTTTTTTACCAATTTTTATAAGATCTTTATGTTAAGAGCATTAAAACCGTTAAATTGCAGGTTTCAAAAAACTAGCGGTATTTGAATTATATTTCCAAAAAAAATGATTTGGATGTATTTGGGTTTCTCCACACTTTTGAACATTCAATAGAGTCGTGGATGTCAAATATAGTCTTGTCGAGGAATCATTACATCCACGACCTTGATATTTGATTTAATTTTTGGTTACATTAAAAGAGGATACAAAATCCAAATACTCGTAATAATAAATGCCATAATGTGTTGATAAAAAATGTTTATTCAATTTTTCCTGTTTGCTTATCATTTTGTTTCCAGCTACATATGTACATGTACCTATATATAATTATATTTGTGACTTAGTGTATGTATGTACATAAGGTAGTCCTTATATTGGATTTTTTTAAAATTTCGAGATGGATAGGCATCAAATGAAAAAAAAAGTTCCTAATTTTTTCAAATTTTCATTTCACTTTAAGGTTTATTTTCACTTTAAGGTACTATTTATGGAGTAAGGGTAGCTATACTCGACCTGAGGCCCACGGGCCGCATTTTGCCCGTCAAGCTTTTATAAGTGGCCCACCAGCATTTTTACATAAATATGCGGAAATCTAAATATCATCAATCGAAATTTACAGGCGTTTGGAGAAAGCACTCAATCATTTTGGAAATAACGCCCAAAAAAGACAACATTCTGGAAGATATTTCCTTATTTCACTATCTTTTATAAAATGAAAACAATGCCCAAAATAATAAACAAATTATATGTATGTTCGCGTATTTCCCAAAACTACAGACTTCTAGGACCTTAGCCCAAAGTTTAAGGAAGTACACATATAGACACTATATCAAATGGGAAATAAACCCAAATAGAAAACATTTTCCAAAAACACTGTTTGTCAGTGAAAGACATCAAATTTGAAAAAGAAATGGAAAGTCATAGCTCAATTGACAAACGAAATGTTACTTTGAAATATTTTGCTAACGTGTGAAAGACACTGACTTGACAGCTAGTTAAACTCGAAGAAATAAAACGTTTTCATTAGAGTCGAAATGAGGTAATTTTGCAAATCACAGAAAAAATGTTTTTATTTGTAATTTGGTAATTTCGTTTGACAGCTCATTTCATATTCGAATTTCCACTCGCCATGTTGTTGTTTATTTCCTTCTACTTCTATTGAGCTTTGACATTTTCATACAAAACGTTTTCAGAGCTCTTCAAACTGGTGGCAAATTGGGTGTTTTCAATGGGTTTTGACTTAATTTCCAACCAAATTTCGTACAAATTTGGTTGGAATTACCTCATTTAGAAATTTGAATTTGTATGTGAAATGAGATGATTTCGCATCGAATTTGGAAATTTTCAAAATTTTGTGGAATTTTGTACCATCTAAAATTTGGTATTTGGGATATTATTGATTCATAAATAAAGAAAACGTCATTTTTTATTTACAGAAATACGCCAGCATCATGGCGAATAAATAGTAAGGTATGAATGCAACCCCCCTGCGTAGACTTATTATAGAATTTGGGGTGGGTGCAAGGTTGGGTGTATGCATTTAAGGAATCTAGATTTAAAGAAACTGTATGTTTAAGAAAAAAATACCTCCTAAGAACGAATCAAAGAAAAAGAAGTGTAGATGATTCTCATACCAAGTGGGCAAAAACTCCACTCTCCAAGTCAAAATCTTTCTAACTGAAAAGTGCAATAAATTCCTTTTTCGGTGAGAATAAATTGCATTTTGAAAAGTGGAACAGATTCCCACTTATGATGGAATAAACTCCCATGTGGAGCAGATGCCCGTGGAATTGTTTTCCTGCACCGGCCACAACATAAATTTTCCTCCATTTACTTCAGTACTTCAGATGATGACAATGTTCTTCACTAAGAAAAAGTCAGAAAGTCAAGGCTGGAGTGATATAGAAACCAACCGCTGATACAAAAAGTATGTAAGACATTCGATAATATTTGGGATTAAAACACAAATTTCTTACGAGTATATAATTCTTAGCACTACAATATAAACAAGGATTACATGGAATTCGGATCACTGTCCCCAAAGTATAAAGTATAAAGCCATTCAAAGATGTATCCCAATTCCTGTCAACATCACTTGGATGAAAAGACTTAACAGACGAATCTAGTTAGTATGCATGCAGCAACACGCCAGTTCTTGGAAAGGTGTTCTAAAGTTTAAAAATTTAATATTTTTTTGTATAAAAATGAATAAACTATTAAATTTAAATAACTTTTTGTATAAACATATAAATACCTGCATAAGGTAATTCATTTTGTGGCCTGAGGCAACATAGATAAAAAGTTTCTTTTGGCCCTTATGAAATTAAGGTTGAGTATACAATTTTTCCTCGTCTTGAATCTGATTTTGATTATTTTTGCGTGGTATAAAAATCACCCTACCTAATTAGATTCTTAAAGTGAGAATAGGGACAGCAGGGGGGTGAAATAAAAATCTGAAAAATCAGAGAAATTGTTTTTCAATGTTTTGAATCGAATAAAGACTATCCAAGAATACGTCCAAATTAAGGACCACCCTAATGTAAAAAGTATAAAGTACATAAAATCAATGGATGACCAATTACTGAAACTTGCGAATTGTGTGGCCTTCAGATGGTAAACATTTTGTTTGCAGATATTTTACAAATGAGGTGGCAAAGGCCTTGAGAAACTTTAATCACTGATTATAAGTTTTCTAAAATTGACCAATTTCTTAGATTAGTTCATCTTTTTTAGCAATTAACGATTAATTGCATTTTTTGCGAATATCCCATATGCGAGGTACCAAGATCCCAATGCTAATTCCATACCCACGTAATGCATTAGAACTCTAAATTTTGTGTACCTTACCTACCTACATAATGTGTGTACATAATCTACCTGTTATAAGTTGAACCAACACAAATATCCCTTGAACAGTGTTAAATCTTAATCGAGGTCCTTTTGGTCCTTTTCCTTTGTGAATCTTTTTCAATGCATTTTGGTGCAAAACAAAACAATTAATCCTGTTTTCAAAAGGAAATGGGTTTTTTCAGCTTGAATTGAAATGCAATCCGCCCCAATAACCTTTGCGTCAAGGATCCAATCCCAACAAAAGTTTTGTGTAGTGAGCTTCGTTCACAGGTAGTACATACAATGTCCAACGAGGCATACTAAAAACCTATTACGTTAAATTACACATTGGCCGTCCATCGTCATCGTGTCGTTGGAAAGTGCTGAACCACAGTGCGATGTGCAGTTCTTTTATTTCACTTTCATTTCGGTTGCTTTTTTTGTCATTAAATAGGATTGCGCCAGGCGCTTGGCCACAGTTCGCCGGTAACTTCGTGCTGCCATTTATATATGGAATAAGGCCTCTGGGGATGAAGTTACCCTAAATTACACAATATGCCGGTCAGTTCGCCGGCATGCACAGGCAGATTATATTATCAACTGGCCAAACGTAAATCACTGTATTAGTGGTTGGCCTTGGGGTCTTGCGACCGTCCTCGACGTATAAGGTTAAGTCACCATCATTAAATCGGAGTTTATTCCGCCATTAAGGCCTGTTGCTCCCCTCAGATGTGGCCGTGGTGTTTGGCTGCATTCTATGGCACAAATCTCCGAAACCGGGTGTGAATGTGGAGTATGTGGGCGATGATTATGTTACTTTTGCTAACAGGTGTAAATGTGAATTAATTAACCACAAATACTATAAACACTGCTGAGTAAATTAATCTGTTTGTGAAGGTTGTGTGTAATTATTGTGTGGTTGGATAATGAGAATTGTGATGGGGTGGTGTACCTACATATAGAGTGGATTTGGCACTACGATGTCAATATCAGACAACACCTTCGAAGTGCTTTTGCTTTTCGAAACTAAATTTTGGGGTAAGATTATTATCGGTTAATTCTCAGTTCAATTAACTAAGGCACCCCTATGTTTGCCACTTAATTGTTTTTGTTTTTGTGAGAATATTGTTCTCGCTAAAGCACCTCTACTAAAACTAGTACTACTAGCCTCTAAGTTGGAAATCTAAGACAACACTGATATTTTTAACAAAAATTCAATCAAATACATATTTGTTTGACTATCGAATGAATGAAGAGCCACAATTTCTTGAAACGCTAACATTTTTTTATTAGTTATATGCACGACTTGATCCCACATACTTGCTCTTATAATCAAGACGCTGAGAATTTAAGAAAATTGTGTATGAAAACTTAAAAATTATTAAGGAAAAATATTTGAAAGCGGGAAAAATGATTTTTAAGTAGCTTAAAAAACTCCTTTGACAGTTTGAGGTGAACAAAAACGAACGGACCCTTAATTCTTGATTGAAAGTCATTTAATGGACAAAAAAATATTTAAACCATTTTAAAGGAAATAATTAAGTATACAAATCTTAAGTAAATAGTTATTTATGTGCATTGAAAAACAAAATTTCTGAAAAATATTTTCAACAGATGAAGAATCAAAAGAGTCTATAAAAATATTTCACATGCAAGGGTGTTTTTTTGAAGGATAGAGGGGGGGGGGAAGTTATGGTGTATCAAATTGAAAAATTAACCTCGTTACAACCTAAGCATGTTACTAGGGTAGTTTTTAATGCTGAATCATCCAATGATACCAAAACCAAGTCAATACGCTCTCCGAGAAAAAAATTATTGTAATTTTTATGTTAGAACTACTGTATTTTCAGTTCAAAAGTTAAATATTACCGAAAATCAATTGAAAGTGATGATCTATTGATAAAACTTGACATCAATGGTTCGTTTGTCGTAAAAAACAATAATCAGAATAATCCAAAAAATATCTGTGTTGAATTGGTGTTTTATTTTTTTGGGAGTTGGGTTATAGTGGAAGTATTACCATAAAACCTATAAGAAAAATGGTTCCACCATAGTAATGTGTTCTGAACTGTCAAAATGAAAAATCAAAAGAGTCTATAAAAATATCTATACTAAAAGGGTGTTTTTTACGGGTGCAGGAAAGTATAATACTTTTTCAAAAACAAATATTGTTTCCAAAAACAAGTAACCCCGCCTTTACTCAAACCCACGAAAACACATTTTCATCCTTGACCCTTGATATTTTTGGAAATTTCTTTTACTTTTCACTCTCGTACTAAATGAAACATTTTTACCACGTTTCTTGAGGCTACCATCTTTTCCAAAGATTTTCGAAAAATAACACCACATTTTTCAATTGCTTCAAAAAAAAACTCTTCCAAGCGATTATTCATCCTGTTAGTTCATAAAGCATTTTTGCCAAGTTTCATGGTGCTACCATTTTTTTAAATTGGTTTCATGGTAATAATCTCACTACTAACCGAACCTCCCAAAAAAACACCTTTTCACCACAAATATTTTTTTAGATCCTTCTAATTTTTGTGTTTTATGACGAAAGAACCAGAACCATTGATGTCAAGTTTCGCCATTGGACCATGGTTTCCAATTGAGTTTCGGGGATATTTAACATTTGTACTGAAAATACAGTCATGCATTACAGTCATCAGCATTAAAAACTACCTTAGAAACATGTGTCACATGCTTAGGTTGTTTCAAGGTTAATTTTCCAGTTTGATACACCACAACTTCCCCCTCTACCCTTCAAAAAAACACCCTTCCATGTGAAATATTTGTATAGACTCTTTTGATTCTTCATTCTCGTGATATATGAGTTTTCACAAAGTTTCATGGTGGTACCAATTTTTATTTTTATTCGAAGGCCTTTCTGTACTATTTCACCTGTACTACAATTGAAATCAGAATTAACCTTTTGAAAATCAAAAACAAAAAAATTATTCTTTATCTAACCTACTGTAAACAAAAAGAAAATTATTAATTTTTTAAGAAATGTTTGAGCAGAAACACATGTGTCTCACCAAAAACTCACCAAAAAGACTCACCAAAAACCAAGAAAATCGATTCAGCCGTTTTGACTGCAGCAAAAAAGACAGGCAGAACTGTGAGACCCAAATTCAAGTCCTTTTTTTTACGAATGCATAGCTTGCTAAATAGTTTCTACGTTACGTATATATCGCAAGTTAAAATACCGAAAAGCCCCCGAATCGAGATTAAAAAAGATTGAAAGACAAAAACGGGACATTGGACGTTTTAATCGGATAATGGTTAATACACAAAAAAACATAGGTAGTCAAAAACTACGTAGTTGTCTTGTAAAATATAAAAAAGTATATGTAACAAATCGAGCCTGACTTGACTTACTGTTACACTTCGTTTTCATTAGACCAATTGAGATAATTTCGCTGAAAATTTCCAAATTCGATACGAAATCATCACATTTCCCATACAAATTCACATTTTGAAATGAGGTAATTTCTTCGAAATTTGCACGAAATTACGTTGGAAATTAAGACAAAACTTTCAAATTGTTGCTTATACCGCGTGAAATCCAATAACAATTAAATACATTTCGAAACACTTTGAATTGATTTCACTTAATAGTATTTAACATTATTAACTTCTACTTTCAAAGCGTTTAACAACCAGTTGAAATTCAAAAATGAAATGAAGTGTCTAACGAAATTACGAAACTACAAATGAAAACACTTTTTCTCTAATGAAAACATAGTATTACTTAACTTTTTGATAAAATAAAACGTTAAAGTATTTAAAAAAAAATTAAATTAAGTAATAAAACAATATTTCAATTAATTAAGCAAAGTTGGGAGATCAGAATTGAATAGTTAACTTAAATTGATTTAATGAAAGACATAAATGTGCCATTTTGAAAAAAGTGGCTTCCGATGGTCCAATTTTGGTAAACTCTTTTTCTCATGCAGGACAACACCTATTACAGCCAAAAACAATCAAAAACCTATTGTTGGAACTTGTCCCATTAAAAATTTTATATTGACTCGTCTAATGACTGACTTTGATTGGTAAAATCACCTTTTACCAATCAAAGTTTTTTTACCTTTGAAAAGGTAAAGTATCTTAAGTGGACTTAAGATGATTCCCTTTTTCAATGAACCGTGTTACCATTTTTGAGGCACACAGTTGTATCTTATCGCCATCCTTATATCTCACTCCTTTCCCCTTTTATAACGCAAAATAGTTTTATTTTATTTTTAGTCTGAAAATCACATGTTAACACAAGGTAAAATATCTTAAAACAACATAAGATGTTATGGTCAATCGTTTTCAAAAACCTTTTCAGAGTTAAGATTATTTTTTCTTTGGAATTTTGTTTTGTTGTGAAAAGGTAAAATATATTATGTTGACTTAAGATACTTTGGCATGTGTCAACCAAAAAAAAACATCCTTATGTAGAACTAAAGATAAAAGGTTTTGAAAAATTGTGGAAAAGTGAGAAAAGGCAAAATAATCCTATGTTGACATAAAATATTTTTTATAAATTTAAAACTGTGATTTTCCTACTCTTAAGTAGACAAAGGATACTTTGGCGTTTGGAAAGTAAATCAAAAACCAAAAAAAAAAACGATGACATAAGATACTTTCAATGACAGTTTGGTTTCAAATTTAACTTAGTCCGCATGTATTTAACCTGACTTAAGTAAAATTTCAGCCGAAACGTTTTACGCAATAAGGAACCTTGATAGTTAGTCTAACATAACGGACAACAATAATATAAGTTTTGCACTTTTATTTTGATTTCTGTTCTAGCAAATATCATGATGCTTGGACACTTAAAGCTCAAAACAAAACATAACGTTTACACTTATTACTTGAATCATTTTTATAAGAAAAGAGGAATAGCCAAAATTTCTTCATGTGATGTGAATATGTTCTGCAAAAAATGAAAATGATCCGATCAAATTAAGCTCAGTAAGAAAGGATACGGGATTTGATTTATCCATTAATCTACCAACAAAACATGGACCGAATATTGACCCAAATTTATCAGAAGATTCTGAAAAAGAATCTAGTCTAAATCTAATTCTGTGAATTATATCAAATTTTTGTATTTTGATAAAATACATAAGTTAAACATTTGCATTCGTATTTTTAAGACATTCTTAGAAAAGTCTTGGATAGAGGTCGATATAGTCATTGCCTGAATAGATTAGCCATCTCCATATTAATAAACACCTTCCTAAAAAATGTCTGCTTTGAGTAAATAGTTATACCACAATACCAATAGTTTTCATTTATTTTAAAATAAGTCAATTAAAAAACTAGGAACTTCTGCCTTAATTATTGTTCTACTGTACACGTATTTAGATACCTTATTCCAGTGTCTTAGTATTCCAAACTGTAAATGTTAAAAATGCTTTTGGAGTTGGACCAAAGTTCTACTTTTAAACATTGCTTGGAATAGGTTTATAAATACAACTGTTATTATAAAATAATGTGGTTCAGAATACATATCGATCTTTTTTATTGACAACATTTTTTCGTAACTGTCAGTTAAAGTTCTTACGATTATGATTTCAATAGGCTTCCTTTTATTTGGATACCTTCCAATATGTATTCAGCGAAATTTTCTTAATATCAAATTAAAATTTTAAAACCCCTCTTGTTGAGTTTTTATTTGTGTATTTTTTAGTACAGTTTTTTTAAGAGATTTTGATATGAAAATCACGTTCTACTCGTATAATGTATTATTCATTTAAATGCGTCTTTAATAACTGAACAAGAGTTTTTTTCGATGCCTGTAAAATTGTTTTAATATTACTCAATAAATTCATACGGGCAGATATTGACATGTCATCTTTTTTGAAACTTTAAGTTATCATTAGGTTGTATGTGCCTATGATAAATGCAATGAAATTTTATCTAATGTCTTAATTCTTTTTACTTGAGCATTTGAACTTCATCTTAAATCGACTTGGTGTCTGAGAACTGCATTATAAAAAAAACAGGTAAAATTATCTTAAGTGGACTTAAGATTTTGGAAATCGATCATTACTAAAAATTGAAAAAAAGGCAAAGTATCTTACGTCATACTTTTGCCAATTAAGGACAAAATATTAACAATATCGATTTGTCATAAATTTAAAAATAAAGCACATAAAATTTTACTTTGTAAAAATTATTCTAAATTAGTCTAAAATGGATTTTTTGGGTAGCTTTTTTGAGGAGTGTTTTTGCTCTCCTGACAAATGTTAAAAATAGACTTTAGATAGTTTACCTTTTCAGTCGGGAAACAATTTGGATATTGTTCTTATAATTGTAGCGATTTGTCCGCTTTATAGTTTTTAGTAATAGTACGTATACACCTCAGTGAACCATTTTAATACAATAATTAATATAGAAAAAAAAAGGATGGAAGTTTCAATATTAGTTTAAGTTGAAAATTATTATTAAAAGTAACTAAAAGGTTATTAAATAGACCGGAAAATGGGGATATAAAGGAACAATTACGTGTAAGGGTTTTATTAATAAATATGATTGTTTGGCCCATAAGAGTATGCTTTAAACTGAAAATGCTACCAAATTCACCCATTAAGAATGATCACACTGGCCATTATTAAATATTTTTGGTTTAACTTGGAAGCTAGGCTGAATTTTACAAATTTACACTTAAGACCTTTTGTTCAAAATTTATTTTTCTATCGAAATGGATGGTTTACAAAGTCTTATAAAACAATTTACGCAGGAAAATTAATAAAAATAAACCTTAAATAAAATCGAAAAGTCAAAGATTTCAAATTTTTTAACTTTTTTTGAAGCAAAGATGAAGTCAAGACTAGGGCTTCGCACGGTACCAAACCAAAAGGTGGTTATGTAGGTATCGTCTCGTTATCGTCAAAATCGCAAAATTTCAGTATTGTCTCGGTTTCGGAATCGGTCTCGTCTTGTTTGGTCTCGTATAACAAAGCCTGTCTCGGTATAGGTATCGGTATCAGGTATCAGTCTCGTCCGGTTTCGGTCTGGTCTCAATCACAATCAATAATGAAACGCACGAGTTGGTTACATGTTCTTGATCTTCTAGTTGAACTCGCTTGTTTTTTTAAGATTGAATACAAATCATTACAATCATAAATAATAAATGCAAGACAATATTGTTAACTAAAGTTTTTTTACTGTCTTAACAATTTTAAATAGCCTCTTTCAAAATGTCTAGTATTCCAATTAATTACCTAAAACATAAATTCTGCATCAAAATTTCATAGCAGAGAAACAATGCGGTTATAAAGTCATTGCAGCCGTTTACGAGAAACCAAGATAATAGAAAAATTTGCGATGCAGTTGGTGGATTTTATCGGCTCTTAATTGAAATAATTACTTAAATCTTCGCTCTGCCAAAGAAAAAAAATGTGAAAATGTCATTTAAGCCATTTCCAAGAGTTGATTATTTGTAATAAATTAATTAAAAATTTGGTGGCGCAACAGCTCGTAGAGAACCAAGGCCTAGTGACAACTCTCATCCATTCCTGTGTGCGTGTTGTTGGCAGGAATAGAGGGGACCTACAATTTTTTTGCGAGTCCGAACGGCTAGATGAGAAGCACTTATTCTTGACAAGTATACTCTTGGAGGATTTGTCAGTTCTTCGAAACAGGCAGCACTTTGGGAAAAACATTTCTGTTTTTAGGTGGCAGTGGCTGGGAATCGAACTCAGACCTTCGGCATAACTAACCATCATGCCACGAGGTACATCACTTAAAATATTCAAAAATATATATTTTTGCGATACCAAACGATACTACCTAAGGTTTTGGTAAAATTCGGTATCAAAAGTACGGTATCGGCTCGGTACCGTCTCGGTATTGTTTTGGATGCTTTGGAGCTGATATCGTCTCAGTATCACTTCGGTTTCCGATACTTGCTGCTCGTACATGCTAGCAGGATCAATCATTGTAGTAAAAAAACAACTTTTGGAATCATCTGCCCGTAAAATAATACGCCGATTCTCACAGGAAATCCCACACATAGTTTCTGGCAAACTCCATCCGTTTTGCTTTTTATTTTTTGGTGAGAACTGAGAAGCGGTTTTTGTATGACTTGCATTCTCTGAGCAGCGAAAGAATTAATTGGTGTGTTATACTACGGTCCACTTTGAAAAAGAAAATAATTCCAATGTTTTTTTATGTTCATATTTCTTTAAAAATATTTCTTCTATAACAACTCATTTGATTTCGGTTTATAGCACTTCAAAAAAGTACCTGAAGAAAATCGATTATTTACAAAAAACTGCCATTTTAATTTTCAATCGAAAACGATTCCCTACGATTAAATCTACCATTATTTTGAAAGAATGGAAAATTTATTACAATTTTGTCTTTTTAAACAATTTAACAATTAAGAATTAAGATTCAGGCTTTGACTTAATGCATTCTTTTTTAATTTAAAAGTTTAGAACCAAAAGTGGAAAGCATTCAACAATTTTTGTAAAACCATTCACATTTTCATGTTCACGCAGCTTTACATATAGTTTAAGCTTAAAAAAAGTTAAACGCAACCAATTTTATATATTCAAATAAAGTTGCAAAAGTGTAGGGTGCAAAATTTGTCCTTAAAACTTTTCGACATAATGGCCTCAAATGTCCTTTAATTAACAACATTCGTGATTCTTTCCGGTGGTGCGACACAGCGATTTTATTTCTACTCATCACTTTTTGAATGTGGCATGAAACATTCAAACAATACCTATACACGAAGCTTAATGATTTCCAAACAAATTCCTTCTGTCAATGAAATGCAATAAAGGTAATTGAATAATGCCACTTAGTACATTCCAAGACAATATAGCCACCCTTATAAATTGATTTTGGCACAAGAAACGCAATGAATTAAAAGGAAATTAAATAATTGTCTCCTAGGTTTCTTTTTTTCTTTTGTGGAATATCACTCCCCGTTTCAAGTTGTAATAACAAAGATAATGGATTTTCATCAATTATATTTTCTTGTAAAACACATTTTTTTTCTCCCCCCCTGTAAGTAGGTAATCAATTTCTATAACCTTTTTATGGGATACATAGGATCCTTAAGCGGTATAAGCACTTACCTACCTGCTAAAATAATTTCATGTTCGACTGCAATTCATTGCAAATTAATACCAAGCAAAGGAGCTTCCTTAAGGACCTAACTTCTAATTACCACTTCTCCTATTCAATACGTCATTAACCGCATATGTTGTAATTTACCCATTCACCACCCATTTTATTCTGAGACGCCCTCTCCCTTTCCCCCCGAAAAAAACATATACGCAATCCCACAGCTTTCAAGGAAACTACATTACACATACTTTGTCAATTCAAGGAGCAGTAGGGGAGTTACCATAAGCAAATGAAAACCTTTCGACAGTCGATGTTTCGCGATGAACGCGTTGCGTATCAACTTGTTGATTGTAATCTGTAGTTTAATTGACGTTTTGAGCCGTTATAATGTGTTTAATTATTCAGCGATTTAGTTTAATTATTCGAACGTGAGAACTATTCACGCCGCATTTAAAGCGTTTCTGATTGAACAAGGACCCCATCTAGAAACTATAGGAAATCCAAAGGTGTGCATTATAGTGTGGTGTTAATATTTGAAGTGATTTGATCGCAGATACCTCAAGGGGCTTAAAGTGTTTCAATAGTTTCATAGGTATATAAAGTAGATTTATATTTATTACGCCGAGAACTTGAACATTCATCTAATTCCATTGAAATTCGGAAAGATTTCAGACAACATTGTTGTTATCGTGGAAGTGGAAAAAAATCCTATTGTCTATAGTCAGACTTTGGTATTTCACAGAGAAGAACTGAACAATGTCGCCATGTAATGTCTATCTTGACACAAAAAAAAAGAAGAAAAAAGCACAACCATAACATTCAGAACCCTTCCTTGCAGGACTGTGTAGAATACCAAAGCACAAAAGAAAAGCCTGTCATCATCGTCAAGCAGACAGAGGAAGAGAAGCAGCAAGGACATCCACACATGTTTTATTAGATAACGTGCTGTCAGTGTCTCGTTTTTATTTAAGGACAAAAAAAAAAACTGAAATTGTTTTGCCATATCGTCCTTGGTGCGACTTCCTATTTTTCAGTTATTTGTTTTTCCGCCTTTTATCTACGGTTAGTCGAAAAATAAATACAACAAAAAATTTTCCTTTTCATTGTGCTTGCATCGGCTACTTTCCTGATCTCTATAGGCAGCATGTTTGGATTTTTTTTTTTTTTTTTTTGATTTTTTAAATGATACAAACTTTCCAAAGAAATTCTTGGTTGATTCTGAAAAGCAATGTCAAAACCAAAGCAGGTGGATGGGTTTGAAAATTAGGCAGGTACAAGCTACTCAACATACGTTGCCAATTTCGTCTTGTTAAAAAATTCAATCACTTAGAATGTTTTTTTTTTTTTTTTTTTTTTTGACTCAACATTTTGAATCGAAAAACAAGTTATAGACAAAGAAGAGTAGATAGGTATGTTGAAAATGTGTTAGGTTGGTCTTTCTTCTGATTATGGAAGACCTGAGGAATGCACAAAACAAAGATAGATTCTTACTTGCAATAAAATAGGAAGAATGATTCGCATAATGTATATGCGTATGCAATCAAAGGCAAAAACGGTAGACAATGTATGTTTATAAAAGGCTTATTTCACCACCTTTTAACAAAATTGAGAAAGCAATATAACTATCACACATCACTAGCAAAGTGTCCGTCTCTATAGCTTTAAACCAGATACATATAAAGTTTAAAACTTCATTCAAAAGTTTTTTTGTAAATCTTTAAAAAAAAGCATAAAATGGAATTGGATGGTGGGATCTTTAATATTATCCAAAAGAACAATTCCTGACATTAGCTTATGTAATATATAAGGTCTGTCGGGAAGGTCCAATTTAAGATCCCCCATTCCAGAATTGTGATCAGAATCTGCCCAATCACGTGATGTTGGCTTTCAAGTCCTGAATTGTATTTGGTGATTTATGGCTCAAAACTTTTGAATCACATAACCTCAAAGATAAAAGTCCTAAGGTGTGATATCAAATGATCTACGAGGCCTGTTAACAATTCCAAAATGTTTTAGCTGATCACGAAAAAGATTTCTCAATAAAGCTATTGGGTGATATGCATAAAAGAGAAGTACTAGCTAGAAGTAAAAGGTTAAATTAATTACTATAACTTCCAGTAAGAGGTTTAATTTGAAGTATTTACTGAATTTTGTATGCAAAGAAATTTGTACTAGCTGACAAATACTTTTTGAAGGTAGTAGATTAATCCAAGTAAATACTTAAGTTCATCGGAAATTAATAGCAAATACATACTTATATTCCATTAAAATAGTCATGTAAAATTGCTGATTGTTATATTTTGGTTAATTTTATTCTTTTTACCATAGTACGAGAAAGTAAGGCTACCGAGATAAATTTAAATTCGTAAAAAAGCAATATACAACTGAGTAATGAAAGATCATTTTCAATTGAGTACTATAGCTTATTCGTATTCCTTTCCTGTGACGATACGGGAAGGTTATTTTCATTGAATTATGACATTAAACATTAGCCAAAGTGATAAGTGAGAGTCCGAATATTAATTTAACCTTAAGCTTTGAGACTATTTATAAGTTAGTAAAAACTTAAAGCATGAATGGAACTTAACGAAAATCAAGATAAAAAGAGACAAGCGAGACGACCGGTAATTTAATTTTTGAGCCAGGTGTCAAATGGGTTAGTATTTCATTTAAATTTGATCTCTTGTCAAAATTAAAACATTTCTATTTAAACTTGATATCAAACTGAACGCGATTTCGATCCAAATGTCATAAGGCCCTAGAACGATAAAGCGATTTAAAATAAGACTCTGACCATGACCTTCTACCTTTACAGAATCTTAAAGAATTAATTCGGTCAAATTTCACGGTTTCAGTTACTATGTATTAACAGAAATCCAATTTAAAACAAAAAATACAGAGACCTGGGGCCCGTTTCACCAAACACTTCTTACTTTTCACTTTTACTTTGTAAGTTCTGTTTCACCAAACGCAAATTTGGAAAGAAAAAACTACTGAAATGAAAAGTTGAAAAGTTTTCCCTTTTGCAAAATACGTTTCACCAAACGCAAATTTGCAAAGTGAAAAGTTTTGTTAGTTTGAAAAGTATTTGTTCTTTTCTTTTCACCAAACAAATAAACTTTTTAAAATTAATTTAGTTTTTGGAAAAGCTTTTAATTAATATGCAAAGAGAAATTTTGGTTTGCAAATAAGCATTTGTTGTAAAAGTTGTTGAATCGAATAATAATAAACAAAATGTACCGTTTTCAAGAATCAAATAGTAGAAAAGCTAAGAATTAATTCTAAAATCTGTAATAATTTTTCGGCAAAAAAGAGTTTCTAATTAACAAAAACAACCATCGTATAAAGCATAATATCACAGAGTTGCATCTAGGTATGCACAGAATAAGCTAATCAGTCATCTGCAGAGTACTTCGAGTTTCCTGGACACAAAATTCATAAATATCAGAAATAGAATCGAAACTTTTTTCTCAAGAAGTATTTAATTGCTGGATGTGTTGACGGTACCGTAATTATAGTCTGGGAGACAACTGTAAGATTATCTATCTCATCAGGTCCACGCTAAAAGAGGATGCCAACCCATAGCGTTAGCCCAAACATTTACAAAACTACTGGTTGGACTAGCTTTATTTATATGGTTGAAATGGAAAAATGCACTTTTTAGGTCTCTAAGCTGCTTCCATATTGGATATTGGGTATTAAATGAAAGCTAAGACTCTACGATACCAATGATCAGTCGGACTCTTTTTGGTTTTTGCAAACTGTCTGACCGTTTTCAACAAACTGAACTTAAATCATACAAAGATTGTGGCATTTATTTTTTAATTTCCATTAAAGTATTAACAAATTCCCTAATTTTATAAAAGTGGTTGAACTTGTGGCAGCAGCCACAAAAAGTCTATGGGACTATTGATACTTACCGTGTAGAGGACACAGTTATAGCTTTCATTTGATATCCCATTCATAGAAACTGTTTATAGAATAGGTAGGTAAACTCAAGCCAAAAATGCAACCAAAAAGTGCATGTTTTTGACCATTGCCACCATATAAAGCTTGTCCGACCAGTAGTTTTCAAAAAGTTTTGTTTTTTTTAAAGATTTTTAAGAAATTATAAAAAAGCTAGATAAAATAGATATAACAGTTATTTGTGGCTACTACGTTATAAAATCGTTTGAAAAAGGGTGCAACCACTGACCTCAAGCTCGCATAGAAATCTGCCATTATCAAATAGTAATTTCTTATAATATCTACCTTATATACTATACTTTATACGAGTACTTTGAGCTCCTCTGACAATTACTTTCTATCAAAAAACTCATCTGCCCTTCTTCATGTTCTAGAAGGTATAAGCTAACATGTTGATTTTGACGATTATATTTTGTGTTCTAAAAAAAGTTGATGGTAACCCTTAAACCTTGAAAAATTGAAAATACGACTATTACTTTTAAGCGTATCATCCAATGAGTTTCTTAAAATATCCAAAAATTCCATTTATTTAACTATACAAATTTTAAATCAGTTAGGTTTAAGCAACTGTTTCTCGGTCTATATTTATCCAAAACTTTTTTGGAATAAATCATTTTAAGGAAAATTTTATTATCTTCCTTTTATATGGAGTAATGCCTTTATCTATCTCAACTGTTAAAAAAGATAAAGGCAAATAAGTAAAAAAAAAAAAAAAACAAAAACATTTTTTTGTAATGTTTTTTTGTTTAATTAACTAAATTTTTTGATTAACTAAATTATCAAAGTCAATCCCTTTTCCACTTGTCGGTAAGCTTAAAAATTGACCGGAAAGAAGAAAATAGTTAGGAGAATATAACAGTATAAATATATACGTTAGGAATATGAAAGCTTATTTTCAATAATTTTTTAAGAACCAAGTATTACATATTTTAATCCCTCCCCAACTGTCCTGCTCTAGGCACCAGTTATAGCTTTTATTGAAACTCATCATTCAAAATTTTAATGATTGAATTTGAGAGAGGGCTTGTTTCACATTCTTTGATTAAAGTTTCAATTAAGCTTTGAACTTATTCATCAATCAACAACCTTATTTACGTTTCTCAATATCTGAATAGTTCTAAGTAGCAATTAAAGTTCTGAATATTTTAATGACCAGATGAAGTGCTGATTAGCAAATTTATCTGGCAATTGGAATAGTCATAGCTTTCAGTCAGGCCGTTAGAAAAAATTAATATAATCGACGGACAACAAAATCATACTTTTTATTTTTTCTTCATATGTTGAGAGAACTGGACTAACGTTGAGGCCATCTCAAGTTTTTTACCTTTCAGCACGAATTAAAGCTGATTTTTTCTTGTATCTCGCTTTAGAGCATCATACTTTAATTTCTTCTTGGCATTGCGGTATTGCACCCCACCTGAAAAGTTAAAGGATCCCTCAATCTTTTTCCAGCACATTTCTTTTTCTTGCCACGTAACGGCATCACTTTTCTTATTTTTGATAATGCTTTTGTTATCGCTCACAAGTCTGATCAAAATGTCGGTTTCTTCCCTTAAAAAATTGGTACTTTTACCTCGTTTTTGTGACATTTTTTACCGATTCACGTATATTTCGGAAGATACATACTCTCGATTTACAAATAATTATTATTTTGTTGAATATTTTAAACCGTCAAAACTGTATTTTGCCTGGAAAACTGGAATAACTAACAAGTAACTAATTGACGCATAATTTTATGATTTCTGAAATTGTGAAACCCAAAGGTACTTAATTGGAAGATTTAATCTGCGGATAATTTAATTCTTGAATGACAAATCAGAACATTACTCAGACATTGTGAAATAAACCCGTAGAAAGCAAAATCATTTGTTATTTTAGTTTAATTTTAAAATATTTCTTGTCAAAACAAATTTCAAACAGGCACAACTTTCCACATAAAATGACTTTTAAGATTTCAATGATCATTGGTAAGTAGTTCAATCATTGAAATAAGTTGTATGGCAAGTACCGTTATTTTGTTAACAAAGCAAAAAAGTCTTAAGTTCAAAATTTGAAGAAGAATTGCATCATTGATTTAGCCTGTAGATCCAGATACAAATCGACAGACAGAATTTAGCCACCCACTTTTTGGTGTTCTATATCATCGTGATGTCATGTTTGATTGTCGTTTCGAATTTTGTTTTGCACTTTTCCAAAAATGCCCTGCTATAGTACTTACATATATCGACCGTTAAAAAGATTATGCTGCCATATACCATTTGTATTAAGAACAATCGTAGATACTAAGGGGTGATTTTTAGAGGGAACCCATTTTTAGGATAGAAATTGTACCGCCATTTTCGATTTTCAAAAAAAAGTTGTGATGTATTAATATTGTCCCCAAGTTGTGCCATATATTTTCTTGGGGAAGTTCTTATAAAAGAAAGTTGTGCTCAGTTTTTGAAGCACCCTAATTGATTTGGAAATAACGCTTAAAAAACACCGACCAAATTGTTGTTTTATTTTTTTCTCATTTTGGGTGATATTTCGTGCCACAACGCCTGAACTACGCCTTATTTTTAACAATACATATATAGCCTTTCAGAGTTATTTCTAAGAACTTTTTCGTATTCATTGAAATAAAGTTTGGAAATGTCAGCCAAAATTTTACAAAAGAAATTAATACAAGTAAAATATTTGGTCGATATTTCCATTTTAATATTGGGTCACAATGTAGTCTTAGGCAATATTTCCAATTTCTTCTTTACTTTTTTACTTTTGGGTGATACAAAATTCTTTTTGCATTATGTCCACTATGCAATATGTTGGGCACTTTTTCATTGGGCATTATTTCCTCATGGCATTTTTTTGTTCACAAAATCATTAATTTTTCAATTTGTGTTATTTTCGTCACGAAATATATCGCCATTTTTCGCAGAGATAATATCTTTGTTTAATTGAAATTTAAAAACATAATTTTTTAAATGAATTACGAATGTTTTTTCTTTATGTTCCTACTGGTTTAATGCTGTCCTTTCAATAACCCTAGAATGGACATCATACTTCTGACTACAACAACAAAAAAAAGGATCAGGAAAAACGCAAAAGGTGCTTTTCCTGTTGAAATAATATTATCATAAAACATGATTCATCACCTTTTAAGTGGTTGGAATTATTTCCGCTTGAAAAGATGAATAGAATATACATAAAAGAAAAAAAATCCCCTAAAGCATCCACAGAAGAAAAAAAAAACACACCAAGAAAAAATATTGAGAGATCCCAAACAAGGACAAACGCACATTTTGTACAACAAAAAAAAAATCTAAAAAAATCCGATAAAAAAATAAGTCCTTCCTGGATGACGCCCACACAAAAGGATGCTAAATGCTTGAGGGGATTTCTCTTTCACATTTAGCGGCTTAAACAACAATTGACTTAAGGATGTTCTCTCTAATATTTTGTAAATATTTAAAATTGACGTAAACCCTACCTAACCTTCGCATTATAAAAGGCAAATAATTATACGAGTACTCTCTACCCACAAATTCTGAATACAATGAAAAGTTTGTCCATTCCGGAGAGATGAATTCGAAAGGTAAAATGTAAAAAATTGTGGATTTTAAAATACTTTTGATTCACATATAAACAAAACCACCAACATCAACATCATGAAGCTTGAATGGGAATAGTTTAAATCAAATATTCCATGAACAAACTCAAAAACCTCGGTGTACACAGCAATAATAATAATAATTACAATTCTAGTTAAAGAATGTTGAAAAATAAAAATAAATATTCTGTTTGAGACATCTGCACTAACTCAGCCATAACGACTAAAACCAGCCATCAGCCATTACAATTCCCGAGGTTACTTCGAATAACATTTTGAATACGAAATTGGAATTCTCCCGTTTTGCATACGTAATAAGAAGTTCATTGCTAAATATGCCACTTCCGTCGTCCATGACACCACCAACTAAAATTTTGGAAAAATTAAAATTATTTTTCCATTTTCGTGCTGCGATTTACGAATAGGACGATTGGATCAGCTCCAGCTCTTCCCCCGCCCACACCTTCTCCGAGGAATTTAATATGGAAAACCAATGAGCGGATGAAGCAAGGCATTGGTATTGAAATGTGGCAGCAGTGCCAGCGGTAACCAGAAGAGGACCGACCATTCAAGCTTTAAGCCCAAGGAGTAGAAAATTATTAGGGCGTCATATGGTTTTAATGTCTTCTTATATTTTTCCTTCTTCATTAGCATAACGAAAACATGGAATTGTCTCCCAGTCCTGGCCGGGTCTTAATAAGGTAGAACCGCACCAAGCGAATGATTTTATATTCTTCTAGAAAAATATGGCGGAAGGTAGGAACAACTTGTCTCAGCTGAAAGAAAGTCGCATCGCGTCTCGGGCAGATGTGCCGGAGATGATGTTTTTCTTAGAGCGAAAAATGAGTGTATACGGGGAGTCAGGGTGATGGGTGATAAGAAAGACAGCTTTGTGAAAATGCAAACGTGAAGGTGGTTTAATTTTCATTTACATTCCTAAGTAATATGGAAATGTGGAATTTTTCTGCGGTTTCAAAAGATGCTTGTCTTCATTGGAATATGTTTACCGTGAAGAAAATGTAAAATTTATTTGTGAAAAAAAAAACAAAACCAAAGACGGTCGGAGTATTTTGCATAATCTTGTAAGAACTTCATTTAAAGGACCGACCGTGTGGTATTTGTTATTGTTCATTTAAATCGACTTAAAAAAATAAGAACGTTTTTTTTCATTTTCAGATGTTGGTAAATTTTTTCAAGAAGCATATTGCACTATCAATATTGGATAGAGAATCAAAAAAGTTGTTTTTATACCTATGGTACCGTCGTTAGTCGGTGTGGTGTTTAGATGTATTCACCTGAAGTACATTGAGAATAGGATTTTCTCAACAAGCCAGTCTACAAAAAAATGCATAATTCTAAAGTTTTTGATGGACTTTTTATCTTGAGAATCAAAACTTAAAATTATTTGTCCTCCAAAGAAATTGGTTTTTATACCAAAAATCTTGAGATAACAGTTTTAATCTAAAGGAAACTTTTTCCCCCTCGATCAATTAGCCCAGGAAACAAGACATAGTTATTGAATCTCATTATATATCTCCAAAGCTTATAAAGTTAATTCTACCCTCTTTACAAAGCATATTTTTAATTCTTTGTTAGCTTACTACCCTATCTCTCAAAACTTTTTGAAAATAATATTCAAAATCAAATGTTAAACTTCTTAAATAGCAATAACATGATGGCAATCTGGGTTTCGGGTCAAGCATATTTGTGAATCAGTAGTCATCAGAGTTACAACAGACTTGTGGATCGAACTAGATTTGGACAAACTTGGTGTATAATTGTTATTGGATTTTTCAAAGGCATTTGATTGTATTGATCACTCAATTCTTTTGTCAAAATTGAGAAATAACTTTAACTTTTCAAGTACTGCAATACGTTAAGTGCAGATTTATCTCAAAGACAGGATTCAAACAGATAGTGGTATTTCAAGACCCCTTACTGTAAGCCAAGGAGTTCCACAAGGCTCTGTTTTAGGGCCGCTTTTGTTCACACTATTTTTAAATGATTTGTCTGATAGTATAAAACCAAGTAAAATTCAAATGAACGCAGATGATGTTCTTAGCTATTTGAGTCTTCTAGTTGGGCTTGTAGAAGAATCAATTAAGATGTTTCGAGAATACAACTATGATCCAGTCAAAATAAACTAAAATTAAACCCTTCAATGACCTTAGCGATGCTTTGTTCAAGAAGAGATATGAGTACCCAAGAATTTGGCAACATTATTCTTAAAGCCTAGTACTCAGTTTGAGTGAAAAAAAAATTTCCATACAAAAATGCCGGTTAATTCATAGCAAAAGAGTTCGCAATAAGAAGTGAGTACCCGAATTCGAGAGTGAAATATGAACCGGTTTGATATATATTTCATGAAATGATTTTCATTTGCCAATGTACAATCAACCCTAGTACTCATCTCTTGTGGAATGAAAATTTTAAATCGGCTTAAAATACACGTGAAGTATCATACTAGGATACAAATAAGGAGATGTGGAAAAGTCTGACATTAGTCAATTAATTTATTTTTATTACGACTGACAATACAAAACAACATAGACATGAAAATACAACAAAATAATAATAAATATTCTTCGAAAAAAGTATTTCAAGATTTAGTCAAATAACTTTCATCAAAATCAATTTATTTTTTCTACTCGAAGTGAGTATTAAAAATTTCAAGCTGAGTATCAAAACTTCACGTGAAAAAATAAAAATATTTTCATAATGTTAATGCAGGTGTTTTGTATGGGAGTTTCATTTTCACTTTATCTGAGAACTCGGCTTTGGAAAGAAATCAGATTGAAACATATTTATTAAGTTTCCCGTGCATACCTTTCAATGTTTTATAAACCCAGGCAAAATGATACTTTTTAGATTTAAAATATGTACATTTCATTCTCATTTGCTTGAACATTTTTTTTCACACCTAGCGAGTGGAAAAGACGGACTTATTTGCACATAATCTTAGACTCTAAACGCCTTTATTACTCCAAGTTCAATTCAAATTGATTAGAGTTTAAATTTAACATTTCTGTTCAATCTCTTTCTTTTCTTAATAATTGAAGTGCATTAATTTTGAAACAAACTCGTGCATGTTGATTTTATGTTAAAAATTTGTAAGTGAGTAAAATAATTTAACATTAAGAATACTTCTGAAGTTTGAAAATCGCGCAAATTTATTATCACACGCATCGCGAAACAATCAACTTATTTAACTTCCAAGGCATCAATCGTCTCGGGTTTATCTGCATAGACAAGCGGCTTTGCATTTGCACAACCCCACGACACGCGAGATATGTATCCATCAATAAATTGATTGTTTCGCGATGCGACGAATGAACCGAACCATTATTTTGGTAATAAACTAGCAATATTTGCAAACGTCATTCATCAGGAGTAAGTCTATTCATTATGAAATGGCAAACCGAACTGGGCATAAATCAAGTGACAGCTGTCAAAAAGACCAAATCCAAAAAAAAGTATTGCCAGTTTTAATGTATCTTCCGTTATATTTTCTTAATTGTTTTTACCCCAAACTCATATTTTTCCATGGTTGTTTCTTGAGTAAATTCCGAAAATTTTCAAAAAGTTTCCTAGGTGACACTTGGAAAACCATTTTAAACGATGTAAAATTAACTTTTAAACAAAAAGAATTAATCAAAAGTTTTATAAAAATCCATTCATTAGTAAAAGTCAACGGTTAGAAAGACTATAAGCAAAAGAAAAAAAAATTTAGTTTCTTCAACGTTTACTAAAATTTTTATAAATTTTAAGGAACTGTTTTTCATTCTTTGCCCTATGCTTAGTCAATTTTTTTGTTTTTTGGCGTAAACCGATTTTTTTTTAATTGTTGTTATATTTTTTTTTTTTTGTTAAGACTGAAAAAAATCAGTTTACGTTTTCACTTTCTGACGCTTTTAAAAAAATTTAACAATTTTAAGGCATTATATATGTAAATAAGCCTGATCTTTATATTTTTTTTTTTTTTTTTTAATTCTGAGATGGATAGGCTGCAAATGGTTCTACATATAAAAAAAAGAGAAACGAGAACACTTACAATGCCACACCTTAGCTTTTTTTAAAGCCACAATTCCATTTTATAATATGCTTTCCAAATAAAGTATTTATTTCAAATAGTTTTTGAAAAAATAATTTTCAAATTTAAAAATCAAGAAACAAAAAATTATAATTTTTTAAGATTAAAATTATTTCTTCAAAAACCATTTAAAATAAAAACTTTATTTAAGAAGCATATTATTGAATGGAATCGTGGCTTTAAAAAAAGCTAAGGCGTGGCATTGTAAGTGTTCCCGTTTTTTTTTTTTTTTAAATATTTTTTTTTTTTTGTTTTTGGCCAAATTTCTAGAAAACTACCCCTCTTATTGCCCAAACGGAGGGAAATAACTGATCTCTATATACACTGGATAGTGTATTCCTTCAACTTTCAGAAATCAGAAACTATCTTGTTTAGGACTCCGTTGCGTGGAGCCACAAGGGATACGAGAAAGAACTGGCGCAAGCTGGTGATCGTAGGGCCAAATGGACATCCACTGGCGAGTAAAAGTGTAGTAAAGTACCTTGGCATCTGGATGGATCAGTATTTGTATTTCGACAGACATATAAATGCTGCTCTGACCAGGGCTCGGGGAGCCTTTGCCCTGACGAAACGGTTGTTTTATAGCAGCCGGCTTGATAGCAGGGTGAAGGTGATTTGCTACATGGCCCTTATCCGGCCGATGATTGCCTATGGATGCCCGGTTTGGTTCAACGTTGCCCCATCTCAAATGGAAAAGATTCGGGTGTTTGAGAGGCAGTGTCTTCGACGCTGCCTTGGATTGCACAGAACACCAGAGTCGGAGTATAAACACTACTATTCCAACCTGGCTCTATACAACGGGGCCAACATAAACAGGATAGATAATTTCTTGCTGAAGCTTATTCGAGGTCACATTGCAAGAGCGATGTCCTCGTCTAACAGCTTAATTTTCGGGGCTTACTACCCCAACAACGAATACTACGAGAGTGTGCGTCTAAGCGGCTTTATTCCGCCCGATGCATTCCTCCACCTAGACAGTCGAGGGCTGATCCAGGATAGAGCGGCGGTTCCGCTTATCTACCACGTCGGCCGTAGAACTGTAGATCGGCGGCTCCTTTACAGTCGAGACGTCCTCGCACAAGACGGAGCTGAGCACCTTCGGTTCAGTAGGACTGTGTCCGAACGGGACCGAAGAGATAGGGTAAAGCAGGAGAACCAGTTCTGGTGGTTGAAAAACGAAGATGAAGTTCCTTCAGACATTTAATAGTTGACCTTGCTATTTTCTCTTGTATGGCCGACTTACATAGGTTTAGGTTGTTAGTTTTAAGTAGGGACAGTCAGGGTGGCACAAAAAAAAAAAAAAAAAAAAAAAAAAATTATAAAATCAACAAAAATACAAAAAAATTATAAAAACCGGAAAATGCTTGCTGTGGCTGTTCTAGTTTGTAAGTAGCGTATAAGTAGGTTGTAATTAGTTTAAAATTAGTTGTAAGTAGTTTTAAGTAGTTTTAATTAGCTTTAATTTAGTTTTATGTAGCTTGTAAGTTTTATATAAAACCAAAAAATAAAGACATAGATACCGAGTTTTTTTGTGAAATTCTTCTCGGTCAAAAATAAAACCGACCTGGATTTAGTATTTAGATAGTTCTTAGGCCGAAAGGCAGTAGCATTAAGTTATTCTAGTTTAACTTAGAGCGCCCGACTGGGGCCAGTAAGTTAGTTTTAAGATATTGATAAGTAGGCTAGTTTTTATGAATTTTTGTCTAGCTTTAAGATAGTTCTAAGATAATTGAAAAATAAAAATGAATTTGCAAAAAAAAAAAAAAAAAAAAAATAGTGTATTCCTTAGAATGTATAACAGTTTTTTTGCTTCCATTTGAAGATGACAATTAAGTGGTCGGCTTCATAATTTGACGTCTACATTTACACAAAAAAACGTGTTTCCAAGATGTCAATCTGAAGAAAGAGAAACAGACCAATGATATGAAAGGGAAAAACTTTGTGGGAGTTTGTTTTATTATTATTTTTTTTTTTTTTTTTTTTTTCATTAATTTATTCACTGTGTGTATTTTGCTTGTGCAATTATTTTCCAATGGCACTAGAATTATATCAATAGAAAGGTGTTTTAAAAGGTCATAGTAAATATGTAGATGGGAACCATCGACTTCGTTCATTATTTCAGTTTGCAAACAAGTTGAACAAAACAGATGAT